>JAUCBJ010000897.1:0-13521 GCA_032718475.1 Nemertoderma westbladi | reverse complement strand
CGCCTTGCCATGGGTTAGGTTCCACACTGTGATGAGGTTGCCACGGATTCGTCTGTATATTAATGTTGGGAGTTTACTGTTACGTTAAAGGTAAGTTTCCATTCATTGGCCCAAGTACTCAATGCATTAAGGTCATTCTGTAAAATGGAAACATCTCTGGCAGAACTAATGTGTCTGTATAACTTTTGGTCGTCAACAAACAGGCTGCACAAGGATTCAATAACAGACGGAGCATCATTATCGAAGACTATGAACAGTAAGGTACCCAGCACTGTTCCTTGGGGAAGGCCACTTTCTAATGGTATGTATTTACTAGATTTACCATTAATAACAACACGTTGAGTTCTGTTACTAAGAAAGTTTTTTATCCACCGTAACAGTTTTCCTCGTACACCATATGCGTACAGTTTGTGTAATAGTAAACGAATGGAAACAGAGTCATATGCCCGTTTCAAGTCCAAATATATGACATCACAGCCTTCTACATTAGGGTCATCCAAGGCGTTACTTATGTTATCTAAGACATGCAATAGTTGCTGGACTGTTGACCTCCCATGGCGTCCCCCGTATTGCGAGCAGTCAAACAAGTTGTTCAGTTCAAAATGATGTTGCAGTGGTGAACGGACGAGCTTCTCACAGCATTTTGCTATGATGCATGTCAGGGAAATGGGGCGGTAATTGTTTCGATTATGTTTCGGTGGTTTTTTCGGAATAGGGGTTATATCTGCAGTCAACCAGTCTTCAGGTATAATTCCAGTGTCGAATGAACTTTGAAGGATTATTTGGACAGGGGCTCCGATAACACTTGCTAGTTCATGAACCACCATGGCTGATATTTGGTCAGGGCCTGGTGATTTATTCGGGTTTTGTTCACTGAGGGTTTTCAAGACGTTTTCACTTGTAATGTCAAGAGAGTCAATTATGGGGCAATCTAGGTTAGGAAAGGGCGGAGGTGCGGCTGTAGGATTATTGTCCATAGTGAAGTAACTTGCAAATGTGTCATTAAGTAAATCAGCCATACCCTGGTCGAAATCTACCTTCTTGTTACTAGCATCTTTAAGAGGTTCTATGTGTGATTTCAATTTTCGGTTTTTATTTACATACGACCAAAACTTTCTAGGGTTTTTCTTGCAGCTCATGGCAATATTCCTTTCAAAATTCCGCTTTGCATTCCTACACACAGTGGTTGCTTTGTTTCGAGCCAATATGTATCTCCGGTAGGGCCGCTGAGCAGGATATCGCTTCCAGTAGCTAAATGCGCGTTGTTTTACATGAACAGCTGTCAATACATCAGGGGTGAGCCAACGATTTTTTCGGGTTTTTGAGGGACGGATGGGAACATGTAGAGATACACCCCCATGGAGCGTATTCTTTAGGAATAACCATGCAGCATTAGGGTCCAAATTTGCTAATAAAACCGGCCAGTCTAGATTGGCTAGATCCTCACGCCATTGTCTAAAATCGCATAGATCATATCTGAGATTGTTTGTTGAAGTGGTATTGGCAGCAGCAAAATAGGTATCGACATGTAATGATGCTGTGTTTAGATTTCCCAAGAGGGGGTTGAAGAAATACTTATTGGATGTCATCAGTCGAGGCTGTAATTATCAAATCAAGTAGGGATTGCCGTGTGTCACACGGCAATGAGTGGGCTCAAATACATGTTGGGATAACATATTATCAAGGAAGAATTCTAGGAACTCACCCTCAACTTTGTTTGCACCAGGTGATGGTGAACTACATAAATTAAACCAATCAATGCTAGGTAGGTTAAAATCCCCGAGAATCAAACAGTCATTGGCAATATTCTTGACATGTAAAATTAAATCCATTAGCTTTACATTATTGTTGTCAGAACTACTGGGTGACCTGTACAGTACACAGATAGTATCGCCAATGTTGAATCATTGTGAAAGCGGAGAATGCACATGTCGATTCATCATAACTAGCAACAGGTTGCGGAAGGTCATATTCTTCAAAAGCATACAGAGGAGACTGCTGAATGTATAGTAGTACCCCACCTCCTATTATATCATTACCACGATCATTGCGGCATGTATTGTAGCCTTCTACATTTAGGGTAGAAATATCAATTGTTGGACGACCCCAAGATTCACTAATAGCAACAACATGTGGTTTGTCAAGTAAAATACGTGCTTTAAATTCTGTCATCTTGTTCACAATACTTTGTCTTTGTGCATTGGAGTTGAAGACAAGTAGTTCGTTAGGTTGTAAGGTTGGGTGTTCTTGTGTAATTGTGTGTGACTTGGTAGGTAGTCAGTCTACCTGAGATGACTGATCAATGACATTAGGAACATTGAGTAATGCATTTGTAACGTTGGTTTGACTATCAGGAGAAGATATGCGGTTATGGCTGATCATTGAGGTGAAGCGGCGCCTTGCAGCTTCAACTTCACTGGGCATTCTGTCATGAGTTACTCGTATGGAGACCTTCTCCATGGAACTAGTAGGATAGATAGATACTAACTTGTCATTATTGAGGGAGTGCAGTATACGCCACTTATCCGATTCCGAGTTAAGTGTTACGATCAGTTTCTCCCCAAACCCACATTGTTGGTTGTTAATAAACTTGCGTATACGTCTAGTGAATCTGAAAGGGATATGTTGGCATCCTAGCTCAGACAGTGTTTTTTCTACAACAGATTTGTCAAAGTCGGATCTTTTCTTAGGGTCTTCATCACAACTGACAGGGATATTGTGAATAACAATGTTATTTCTTTTTCTTTCACGTAGCTTTATGAGGTCAGACTCAGTTTGGCGATTGTTCATTGGGGAAATGTCACTTGGGGTAGGTCGATTATGTCGGTGCCCACCCTTCTTAACAGCCATCAACCAGGGTGTATCGACATCTACATCAGTCTCCCCCGGATTAGAAGATGTGAAGTTGGATAATGTGGAACTAACCTTGGAGATCTCAGACATGATTGTGGTTGTTTGATCCTCAATGAGAACTTTAATATGTTGGACAACGTCTTCAGATGTGTTGTCATCTAAAGACAGGCCCGTATGGTGATCATAATGTCTGGGGGGGCAGAGGCCAAATCTGGGGGGGGGGCAAAACCATAACTGGGATTTGGTAAGCATACAACAAAGTGAGAGTTAATTTAGTACATAAAGTACTGTATAATCAATATCGTTGAAAGGTGTGTGGGGCGAGCCACGAAGTTGGCGGAGCTTTGGTGAATTGACACTGTTAAGGAGAATGTCAATAATGGCAAATAGTTGTTGACGTAACTATTTTGACATTCAAATAAGGCAGAATTTATTTAAAGCTGTCGAATTTAAAATTTTGTAGGCATAAATATGTCCAAAACTTGACATTATTTAGCGACTTTTGACCCCAACAGTTCAACAGTCTCCCGCTAGATGGCTACATGTCTAAACATGAAATGTTCTCCCATTTCTTTGTTTTTAATCCGTTTAAGCTGAAACTTGGCAGAATTGTACTCGACCATTAGCTGTGTCATTTAAACTTTTTCTGTGGTCTTAACCCTTCGTTTCTCAAACAGATAATTCCTTTGAGGTCAATTTTGACCTCAGGTAAATGAGAGGGTTGGGGTGGTTCAAAAAAACTTTTTGTCGAATTTAAACTGAGTTTGCACATCAGATGTCATCAAATGAGCCCAAACTTCGATAGATACCAAAATTTTGATTTGGGGATGACAGGAAATATTTCCATAGGCACATGGCCAGTTCCCGCCCTTGGCGCAAGTGAGTCATATTCCCCATTTTGTGATGATCAACTTCTATTATTCCTACTGCATTGATATTATGCTCATTTAGAATAGCAATGACCGATTTAGTTGGTGTAGACACCTTTAAAACAAGCATAGAGCGAATAGTTTTTGAGATATTGCAGATAATGTGAAGTCCGGCACAAGTCAAAATTAGCGCCTTGATGCGATATTGGCGAATACCTGACAAATATCTCAAAAACTGTTCGCTTTATGCTTGTTTTGAAGGTGTCTACAACAACTAAATCGGTCATTGCGGTTCTAAATGAGCATAATATCAATGCAGTAGGAATACTGGAAGTTGATCATCACAAAATGGGGAATATGACTCACTTGCAGTGCCAAGGGCAGGAACTGGCCACGTGCCTGTGGGAATATTTCCTGTCCTCCCCAAATCAAAATTTTGGTATCTATCTAAGTTTGGGCCCATTTGATGACATCTGATTTGCGAACTGAGTTGAAATCAAAAAAAGTTTTTCGTTGATATTGAATGGTTCAGGTACAAAACACGATGAGGTGAAATTTGACCTCAAAGTCAATATGTGTTGTGTAGGCCCCTATAAGTTGTAAAATTGAATAGACCCCCTTGCAAATTTTTACATTTTTGTTTTTATAATTGAGAAGTACTATAAAATAATAAATGTCACAAAATTTCGAGATAAAATATCAATGTGTGATAAAATTGTGTAAGTTTAAATCTTCGATGGGTCAAAAATGACCTCAAAGAGAGCACAAGGGTTAAAACGACTGCAGTTTTCAAGGCTGCCTCTAGGCTGGTGTAAAGTGATCAAGGGCATCCGCTTAGATTTTGCTTATTTTTCTTTCAAGATTACACTTACATAAGTGTATGTCACGTGCTGCGCGAAGGACCCACTTCAGGTATAATATGGTTAAGGTTAAGTTACAACAAATTATAGCTATGGATAGCAGCGCAAGCAACCCTCAGCGCCAAGTCTTTTAGCTGCAAACTGGCTCCCAAACTACAAGCAAATAGACAATGGGTCAACAACAAACAACCCCTCCACCCTGGTAGCCAATGAGAGAACCTAGAGCTTTCGAGTATTTTTAGTAATTATTACAGGTAGGTAGGTATATTAATGTCATGTCAGGTCAGGTCAGTGGGCAGGAGTATGTGAATCCAATAATATTGATTACCAACAATATTATTATTAATTAATTGTGAACAAGACGAGTGAACAATACATGTCTGGGGGGCAGTGGGACTTCTCTGGGGGGGGGGGGGGGGGGGGGGCAGTGCCCCCAAAGCCCCCTCCGCACGATACGGGCCTGTCTAAAGACAATGCACTCGCATTTACGTTGGGTTTCAGGTTTGTTGAGCAGACAGGACATAACACAGTGAAGTTGGATACATATTTTCGCACCACTTCAAATTCTGCCGCCGTTATTCCCTTGCAGATGCATTTATGATGTGCCCATTTGTCACAACCAAATACCCTTTCGTCATTGTTGTTTATGTTGCGTGGGCACACAAAACACTTGTGTTTGGGATTGATTAGATGGTGGTGATCGACGTTGGATTGAAGAGACACCTGTAGATGAAGGTTTTCCACTTGGGACACCATTGGCAGTATTAGGGCCGATATTAATCACAGAGCCTCTTCGGGAAGACATTTCCTTTATATATCAATAGCGTTCCCAATAAAATATCAATCAGTAATATTTAAAACTAGTTTATTCTTCACGATATGCACTACACAGAAGAATCGATGTGTATCGATGGAAATACATACATATATACATATAAATGTATTGTAGGCCCAATACAAGTACTATAATATTGACATTTGCACTAATTATTACATCAATATTGTATGTCAGTTCCTTTATGTACAGTAGCCGGCGCCCTGAGGGACACACATTAATAGGGGACACAAACATTAATAATGTGGGACAAAACATTAATGAGTGACACAAACATTCATGAGGGACACAAATATTAAGTGAGGACACAAATATTAATGAAGGAAAAAAAGAATGTTTCAAGCATGATCAGAAGGCGATGACCTTCGATATTTCTTCACAACTAAAACAATAATTCAATTGAAAACATATTGCAATACTTTTTGTGATGAGATATTTCAGGAGGGGGGGGGGGGGGGGGGGGGGGGGTTGGTTGTATAATTTTGTGACAAAATGGAGATCATACTGTATTTCGCTGAAAAAGCGTTACGTCATTTATGAACGCGCACTAGAGTATAAGTGAAGATCAAGATCTACTGCGGTGTAGTGCTGTACATACTCTAAGCCTTATTATTTATCGGTGGTAATACTGTAGGACTACAAAGATTATAGTTAGTGAGTTACTGAATTATTGGGGAGCGGACTAGGACTACCCTGAGCATTATGATAAGACAACCAACCTGGACAGGGTGATGTACTGCTGATTGTAGTGGCTGACATTAAGTATTGGGCTGGGATGTAACCATGACGACCTTTTATACTACACAACCACCAACCACTATCGTCGCAGCTTTGGTCAACAACCTGAAAGTAAAGTGATAAACGCTGAAATTATTGTAGTACCGGTAGCTCATTATAGGTCTACCTCACTACCTGAGGAGGGATTACTTACTTTCATGAATAAACTAAGAACAAAATGGTCTATTTCACTGGTGGGAGGCATTCACATGATAACAAACTAGGCCTACAATCTGAAACAACCATTAAAAACATATATAGTAAAATGTAAACCACCGTAAAGCAACTTTTTTGTGGAGGAATTGCTTTTCGAAAAGTTCGCCAATAGTATTGAATACGCCACACCTCGGACACCGACGAGATTCTAACTGATATGCCTATTATCTACACACACGTACGCACGTATAATAATTCGCCATTAGTTGGCCGTTGCGTGGAATGGCTACAAAATTGCAGTCCCAAACAAAATTTTCAAAATTTAATAAAAATATAATCAAAAATTGATTCATTACAAGATATCATCACTTGAATATTTACTGTAAAAAATTATGTTATATTTAACAGTCCTAGTATTAATAAACACTGTACTGTACAGTGCGTGATTCGAACAGGACGTCTGTCTATTAATTCTTCTAAGGAGTACATACCCTAACAGTTTCTCCTTTTCTGAAACTGAGAGTTTGTATAGCTTCATTCCCCGTAAAAGATCCAGTTGTTTCGTAGACAAGTCGACTATCCTCCCAACTTCCTTGTCCTGCCTGTTAATCAAATATAATGTACAATATTACTAGTAGGCCTACTTATTAAGCCGGTATTACATGTACATTAGATATATTACGTTGGGCCTAACTCAAAAACATTGAAAAGAAAAATTGAAACCGGCAAGAAATTACAATTTTCTTTAAAATCGCTATATAAGATCGGCGGGGGGGGGGGGGGGGGGCGTCATCACCATCTGAACCCCACTGGGGGCTTTGTCTTAATCCCTAAATCCAAATTACACATATTTAACTTCTATTATCTCCTTCCACTCCACTGGCTTTTATCTCTGTTAACTTCTTCAAGGCCTTCGATTCAGTCTCTCGCTCTGTTCAGAATACTTTCATTATATGAGATTCCTGATGAAATTATTGCAGCAATCAGATCAGTATACGATGGTTCGACAACATTTGTGTCTACTGTTGATGGTGACACAGAACCATTTGAACTGTTATGGGGCGTCCTCCAGGGTGATACACTTGCAACATTCTTATTTATAATTGTGGTTGACTATGTTCTACGCATGTCCTTAGATCATCATAATGATGATGGGGTAACTCCACCTACTGGCTCCAGAAGTCAAAGAAATCCAGCTAAGTACCTAACTGATCTAACTGGTCATTTACTGATGACTTAGGAGCACGAGCTGCTTCTAGTGTTGGTCTTTTTGTTAACTCCAAGAAGTCCTACATTGGAAATCTCCGATCCCATGAGCATAAGCTCAAAGGATGGTATGCTTGAGCATGTAGACGATTTCTGTTACCTAGGATCATGGATCCGGAAGTCAAGTGAGGACCTTCGAATACGTAAGGGAAAGGCATGGACAGCATTGAATGGGCTTTCCAGGATATAGAAGTCACACAATACATCAGAAACTTAATATTAGTGTTATGGGTGAATGAGTGGTTTCATATTATTATAACTTTTTCTTGAGTATCGGAGGTCACCAGTTCGATCCTACCTAGACGTCATTACCGACTTTACAAAATCTGTGCCCAACAAAAAGTCAGAAACTTAAGGTCCGATTATTTTAGAGCAGCAATAGTTCCAGTACTCCTCTATAGGAGTCCATATGTTGGACTCAAACTGCTGAGGACACCAAATCTCTAGATGGCACATTCACAAAAATGCTCCGTCGGGTTCACTGTGTGAAGTACAATGCACACATCTCCAACCAGACCTATATAACATTGTAGGTGTCTAATTGGTTCCCCCAAGTGAACACTTGAACTTGAACAAAGCCGAGAACAAAGCCGCCTCCGCTTTGCAGGACACTGTTTTCACCGTGGGGACCAGCCTGTTTACAATCTAGTGCTTTGCCAGCCCCATGGAGAAAATAATCATGGTGGACAACCCATGACTTTCGTGTGACACATCTTAAAGGACGTCGGCCTTGAATATGCGGATAATCTCGCGAAATTCAATGGGGATAGGAAGTTGTGGCGCTGCAACTTAGTTGATAAGCCGGCATAGCATTCTTAATGCACGATGCATTGGGCTTACAAATTGTTGACAATTTTGACAATTGTGACAAAATATTTTTATTAAGCCAACATCTCAATGTGCAGCTTCAATGAAGCAGGTCGATTATAGTTAGATCTCCATCCACACCCAGACAAATTCCTTTCTACGCCCCGCCCATGGCACCTAGCTGAACGTGCAGCTAAATTTCCTGTCTACACCCAAGGCAACCTGCTGATCGTGCAAACGTGGCTTTAACCGCACCACTTATTTAATATGTGGCAATGTATTCGTCCCAAATTAACTGCATCAAAATGTATCTTCAATTTTTGTAATGGCCAACTTCTGACACTCCTATTACAAATATATTTTTATCATCACCGAAATGGGTGATATGATGTAGGGCGACTTACATTGGTCCTCATTAAGTTAAGAGGTTTTAACCCTCATATGTTTTCTAATTTATTTTTCAAACTTGATTTTTCAAGTAGTATTGGGTTTTTCAACCCAATACCACTTTCAATTAGAGAGGAATTATAAAATTCGGAAGAAACTTTTTCAATATTTTTTCGATAATATTTCAAGTTGTGTACCAAATGCTTTGTAATTTTCTTCATTACTGTTGTTGCTGCTGGAAAGGTGTTCCTCTACACGGATTTTAAATATCTAAAAATATCTGAATTTCTTTAGGAAATAGCTGAGGTATGGGCATTAAAAGTTGTATGGTTTTGCATCTGAACTAGTTTATCTTTTTCTCTTTTCTCAACATAATTAAATTGTATCCACATTAAAATTATAAAGAAAACTTGCGGTGAGATTTCATATTAAAGCGATTGAGACTCTTTTTTCAAAAGAAGAATTCCATAGAATATTTAGTGAGGTCCAACTATGTTTCCATTGTTTGTATCAAATTCATGCGATCTCATTACTTAAGGAGGGGATGTGATTACTCAATTAGAACACTATCTGTTTTCCTATATTCCAGGTAACGGTGTATAATGTTTGATATAGGAGTGATCGTAGCATTCAGTTGGCCGTAGCCGGACATTAAAAACCGTCAAGTATTTGAATTTTACTTTGAGTACATTTGATGTGAAGTGCCATGGAATAATATTATAGGCCTAGTGTAGGCCTATTATTAATAAACTAACGCTTGTCATTAAAGAGCCAGGCCGAGGTACTACCGCGGATTTTTGCTCTGCAAATTTTTCTCCCATTTTCACACCGGCTTTGTCGGATGGATTACGTTTATATGTTGTTGACGTCACATCCGGATGGCATTTAAGTGGTTCTGCAATTAACCTAAAAAATATAAAAAGCGTATTTAGTTTCCTTACGCGTACTATTATTTTTCTAATATAAGAACTCCCTGTTATAGTTTAAAAGTTGTAATACTGTATTACGGGAGATTACGGGTAATGCAAACTCTTTTACGGTAGTGAAAAACCCGTATTTTATTCCATATATTATATTAACTTATATAGTAATATAGCAAAAATATTTAATGTTTAATGGTTCATTTTCAAGGTGTGGGGTGGAGTGGTTATAATTTATAAGTTTTTTTGTGTGTAAATCTAGAGCCTACAGTACCAATAAAGTGAAAAATATGTAGCAAAACATTTAACTTTATCCAGATGGGTTTCAAGGAGAACATAACATATTATACACGGTACTATAAGCACTGTACTGTATTACTTTACTAACTGGCTTTTACTTCTGGAAGCTTCCAGAGCCGTTCCTACTATAGTTACTGGTCTCAATGGCTCTTCTATATTCCGTTGTTCTTCCCCTCTGGCTTCAACGAGACAAGCAGACGCCACAACATATTGTCTGTCTTTGTGCCTAAAATATTTATAACAACAATTGCGATGGGGGGGGGGGGGGGGGGGGGGGGGGTTACAAATCCTATATCCGTGAACTATTAATATCTCGTCTCGGCGATTAAATAATGTTAAATACTAAATAATTTATAATGGAGGTCAATTAATAGTACAAGTTACAGTTTAATTTTTGCTGGTCAAAAGTCTCTTACAATTACTTTACGGTCGGACTGAAACCTAACGCCATCTAGTCATAGTGATGCACCAAACAGCACAACATCGCAATTTACCAAAGCCGATTACATTCTGTAAAGCTTTCCCTTTATATCTTAAGATACAATAAGTTCCTTTACCAAACCTTTCTGTACCACTTTCAATCTGATATCAAATATTGATATTGATTCAATATTCAATATAAGTAAAAGGAGATATCATAAAGTTACCAAACAAATATCAATACCTCCTAAACTTACTAAACCAGGTCCGATTATTTAGAGCAGCAGTAGTTCCAGTACTCCTCTACGGGAGTCCATGCTGGGCTCTAACTGCTGAGGACACCAAATCACTGGATGGCACATTCACAAGAATGCTACGCCGGGTTCATTGTGTCAAGTACAATGCACACATCTCCAACCAGACACTATATAACATTGGAGGTGTCTCATTGGTTCCCCCAAGCTTGACACTAGAACAAAATCGCCTCCACTTTGCAGGACATTGCTTTCGCCGTGAGGACCAGCCAGTGCATAATCTTGTACTTTGGCAGCCTCATGGAGTGAATAAGCATGGTGGACAGCCCATGACTTTCTTGAGACGCATCTTAAAGGACACTGGCCTTAAAGATGCGGATGATCTAGCAAATGTCATGGGTGATAGGGAGTTGTGGCGGTGCAATTTTGTTGACAAGCCGGCACAGCATTCTTAAAAATGCAGCTGCAATGCAGCATGCCGATCCTAGTAGTAGTAGTACTAAACCAATAATATCAGAATCCCCTAAACTTACCAAGCCAACCACCACCCAGTATAGTTTCGCTCCGAGACATTAACTTTATCGCCTTTCCTTAGAGGTAACTCATCTTCGTTTTGCGCCGTGTAATCCTTGCAAGCAATCCACACTTCTTCTTTTCCACGCGGTAACCTAGCAAACACCTCGGTGTGTGACTCATTGCTATGTACAAGGTAAGAAGCAGGAACCCATCCCTGATTTACGTTGCAATTGACAAACCACCAGCCTGAGTGAGAAAACATTGATGACACTAAATGTACGTCACAGCGGATTTGTAAAGGAACAGGTTACAGCGTTGTGGATGGGAAATAGAACCAAAACAATCAACTAGAATTATCAATCTACAGTAGTATGCAGAAACATCAATTTAATTGATAATCAACATAAGTTTCTCGTTACTACGAATTTTTCGTATGTATGAATTAATAGTCAATAAATATGAGTGGGATCATGGCCTACTTAAATATTAAATATTTAAGTAGGCCATGGTGGGATCATTCGCATTAATCCGTTCTACAGTAGGAAAGGTCTCGGTAACAGGGGAGTAGAGTACCCTACTGTAGAACAAAAATCATACATGTGGTTCCAATCTATGATATGGACGAGTCGTTGAGTACCAATATGTTATAGATATCATATTATAAATTAAATAGAATAAGCTGTAAAAGCTTTTGTGGGATAACTGATTCGTTTGCCTTGCTAACCAGTTCCCCCCCAGTCGCTGAATACTCTAAAAGGGGATCTATAACTCGAATAGCGCAAGCTACCGGCTTATTGGCTGATTTGCTGTACGCAGGTATCTGGGCTCTGTTTAATCGGCCAACCAGCCTAAGAAGGTTGCGTCATAGCCCTGTTTTGTATCTCCCAATAGAATTTGAGTTAGCCTTGATTTTGACCTATCACAGAGCTACTGAACTGAATTTTCCTATCTCACTGCTCTTTCTCTGTGTTGAACGGGAGCTTCGTGGAATAAGGGTAGTTGGTATCCTCGTATAGAGAGTAGTCACGAGTTTCTCAAAGCCACGAAAGAACGGCTTTGTAGTGTTTTGTGCTTTTCTGCTTTTTAGCCCAACACTAGTAGGTTTAATTATAAGGACATATATCCTTTAACTCTGTGAATATCACTCTGCAATTTCGTAGTCACGATCACGGCGTGACTCGGCTCAATCAATACTGTATACTGCTATTTGTTGTCGGTTATTCATTATATTTGTTGATGAATTATTATATTGGAATAACGAGAAATAACCCCGAAAACCCAATATTCTTGATATACCGAAGGTAAGAGAGAAAGGTTACCTATAACGATTGTGACTTATGTTAAAGTGGTTTGAAGTGAATCTAATGTTATTTGATAGACCCTACATGAGTCAGTCTGTGTTCCTTTTATATGTGACTAAAAGTAGTGAAGATTGGCAGATTAGTGTGCAGTATTGTGCAGCATTGTGTATGAGTGAGTCTGTTAAAGAAGCAATTCCTAAAGAATGCGCCATATATGTGAATTATAATTAAGCCATATCGTTGTGAGTAGTTTAAGTCATAACTCTGTTTATATAGATAAAGCGCCACGTCCTAAAGGAACTGTTAATATTCCCCGAAGGTGAATAATATTGTCAGAGATTATATAATACTGTCAGTCGAATAATACATTAGGCTTACATAGCAATAAAATTAAGCCGTCGAACCCAATCTCCCGGGTATATCCAGCGGGTGAATGATCGCGCACAGATTGGTTTCGACTAGTGTAGTGAATCAAATATTTGTCATAGGCTAAAAGGCGATTTAATATCTAGAAGACATCCTAATTTGGCGGGTTAAACTGCCAAAGGTCTGAAAGCGCGAACATTAAAGGATATATGTTTCTTTATTGCAGTAAGCAATAAAGTTGAAAGTACCGGTCAACCGGTAAACCTGAACGGTACATCTGTAGGTCAGTAGGCCCAACTGCCAGAACCGGTACTGCTGTAGGCCCGTAGGTCCAACTGCCAGAACCGGTACTTCTGTAGGTCCGTAGGCCTAACTGTCCTAACCGGTACTTCCCGTATAAGTACATTAGTATTATTCGATTTTGATAATTATATACCGGTAGGCCTTAATAATTAATCAGGGAGGGCCCGCCCTGGTTTTTTATTGAGATTTTACTTATTTCTGTCAAGTTTTATTTGTTTGTAGGCCAGTATTGAACAGAAGACGTGTAAGCCTGATCAGATTGTACAGACAATTTGTAGGCTGAGCTGTTGTCTGATTGCTGTTAGGTCTGAACGGATTGCAGTGTGTGTAG
>JAUCBJ010000896.1:0-100512 GCA_032718475.1 Nemertoderma westbladi | reverse complement strand
GGTCTATTCATAGTGGGCTGTTTTACTTGTATGGAGCAGATTTAGTGTTTTTTGATAGGTGAAAAAACTAGCCTTTAAAAGTACCCTGAAATTTTGCATGTATATACAACTCATCAAGGCGCGTCGTGTGGGATGGGTCTCATATCCAGGAAAAATCTGGTTTCCATGGCAACGGACTTAGAAAAAAGTCTATGTATTTCAAGTCAATATTTGTAACTCTATTTGTAGGAAAACTATAATACATATAAACTTGGGGTTTCTCAACACAACTATAAGGTCCATAGCAGAGCCAATTGAGGTTAAATAGAAAATCCAGTTACCTTGGCAACCGGGCTAAACAGATGTTAAAATTTTTAAAATGTTAATTTGAAGCCTAAGGTTAAGGTGTGATGACTTGGGACCAATCCCTACCCCCACTATATAACTTATTCTGCGTCCGAATTTGATTGTTCTATTTTGCAGTTACCATGACAACCGCTGAAAACAGATGTTTTTATACAACAATTATTCATTTGGACATAGACTTCACGATAAAATTTTACAAAACTGGGTATGTGTTATCTGGACCACTAGTTGGAACTTTTAGTGAAACTCAAAACATTCCAGAAATATCTAGTTACCATGGTAACTGGAGCTTATTAAAGTCAATATCATTCAAGTCTATATTTTTAACTCTTGTTTGTAGGAAAACTGTATTAGATATAAATATTGGGTTTCCCAACTCAACTATAAGGAAGGTCCTTAGAGGAGCCAATTGTGGTTAATTAGAAAATCCAGTTACCTTGGTAACCAGGCTAAACAGATGTTATAATTTAAAAAATTATAATTAGAAACACAAGTTAAAGGCATTATGACTTGGGACCAACCCCTACCACCATAATATCACTTATTCTGCATCCAATCTACGTTGTTCTATTTGCCAGTTACCTTGACAACCACTGCAAACAGACTTTTTAACAAATTAATAATTAATTTTGCACATAAACTACTCAATGAAGCTTCCTTGAAGTCGATGTGTCACCTGGAACCACAAACTAGATCTTAATGTAAAACTCAGCATTTCTAGAAAAGTCCAGTTACCTTGGCAATACCGGGAGTTCTTTTAACTCGGTAAATCAATGAACTGATGAGTCAAAGAGTGTCTAATTTTCCTTAGCTTCGTGGTTGCATTTCCTTTAGGAAATGCTTTCTAGTACGGATTCAAAAAAACTATGTATTCAAGCAATATTTATCCACGAAGCTAAGGAAAATCAACTACTTTCGCTAAGAAAGATTTTCCTTAGCTGAGATGGTCTATTCATAGTGGGCTATTTTACTTGTGTGAGGCAGATTTGGGGTTTTTTGATAGGCGAAAAAACTAGCCTTTAAAAGTACCCTGAAATTTTGCATGTATATACTACTCGACGAGGCGCATCTTTTGGGCCGGGTCTCATATCCAGGAAAAATCTGGTTTCCATGGCAACGGACTTCAAAAAAAGTCTATGTATTTCAAGTCAATATTTATAACTCTATTTGTAGGAAAACTATAATAGATATAAACTTGGGGTTTCGCAACACAACTATAAGGTCCATAGCAGAGCCGATTGAGGCTAAATAGAAAATCCAGTTACCTTGGCAACCGGGATAAACAGATGTTAAAATTTATAAAATGTTAATTTGAAGCCTAAGGGCAAGGTGTTATGACTTGGGACCAACCCCTACCCCCACTATATAACTTATTCTGCATCCGAATTACATTGTTCTATTTTTCAGTTACCATGACAACAGCCGAAAACAGATGTTTTTATACAAAAATTATTCATTTGGACATAGACTTCGCGATAAAATTTTACAAAACTGGGTATGTGTTATCTGCACCACTAGTTGGAACTTTTAGTGAAACTTAAATCATTCCAGAAATTTAGTTACCATGGTAACTGTAGTTTATTAAACTCTATATCATTCAAGTCTATATTGATAACTCTATTTCTAGCAAAACTGTAATATATATAAACTTGGGGTTTTGTAACTCATCTATAAGGTCCATATACCAAGCCGTTTGAGGTTAATTAGAAAGTACAGTTACCATAGCAACAAGACTAAACAGATGTTAAAATTTATAAAATGATAATTTGAAGCACAAGTTAATAGTATTATGACTTGGGACCAAGACCTACCCCCACTATATGACTTATTCTGCATCCGAATTACATTGTTCTATTTTTCAGTTTCCATGACAACCACTGCAAACAGATGCATTTTGATAGAAAATCGGTAATTTGGACATAAACTACAATATTTTCTGAAACTCGGTATATGTGTTATAATCTGAACCACAATCTGGACTGAATCTTTTTTCAAAGGTAAAACCCACAGTTCCAGAGAACTCTAGTTTCCATGGGAATAGAAGTAAATTATTGGCAATTGCTACTAAACTAGGCTATAAGCAACGAACCAAAGTGTGGCCGTTTGTTTAATTTTCCTTAGCTTCGTGGTTGCATTTCCTTTAGGAAATGCCTTTCTCGTATACATGCAAAATTTCAGGGTACTTTTAAAGGCTAGATCCACGAAGCTAAGGAAAATCAACTACTTTCGCTAAGAAAGATTTTCCTTAGCTGAGATGGTCTATTCATAGTGGGCTATTTTACTTGTGTGAGGCAGATTTGGTTTTTTTTGGTCGGGGAAAAAACTAGCCTTTAAAAGTACCCTGAAATTTTGCATGTATATACAACTCATCAAGGCGCGTCGTGTGGGATGGGTCTCATCTCCAGGAAAAATCTGGTTTCCATGGCAACGGACTTAGAAAAAAGTCTATGTATTTCAAGTCAATATTTGTAACTCTATTTGTAGGAAAACTATAATACATATAAACTTGGGGTTTCTCAACACAACTATAAGGTCCATAGCAGAGCCGATTGAGGTTAAATAGAAAATCCAGTTACCTTGGCAACCGGGCTAAACAGATGTTAAAATTTTTAAAATGTTAATTTGAAGCCTAAGGTTAAGGTGTGATGACTTGGGACCAATCCCTACCCCCACTATATAACTTATTCTGCGTCCGAATTTGATTGTTCTATTTTGCAGTTACCTTGACAACCGCTGAAAACAGATGTTTTTATACGAAAATTATTCATTTGTACATAGACTTCACGATAAAATTTTACGAAACTAGGTATGTGTTATCTGGACCACTAGTTGGAACTTTTAGTGAAACTCAAAACATTCCAGAAATATCTAGTTACCATGGTAACTGTAGTTTTTTTAAAGTTATATATCATTCAAGTCTATAATCATAACTCTATTTGGAGAAAAACTGTAATATATATAAACTTGGGGTTTTGCAACTCATCTATAAGGTCCATATACAAGCCGTTCGAAGTTAATTAGAAAATCCATTTACCATAGCAACAAGAGTAAACAGATGTTAAAATTAATAAAATGATAATTTGAAGCACAATTTAATAGTATTATGACTTGGGACCAACACCTACCCCCACTATATGACTTATTCTGCATCCGAATTACATTGTTCTATTTTTCAGTTTCCATGACAACCACTGCAAACAGATGCATTTTGATAGAAAATCTGTAATTTGGACATAAACTACAATATTTTCTGAAACTCGATGTGTTATCTGAAAAACAATCTGGACTGAATCTTTTTTCAAAGGTAAAACCAACAGTTCCAGAGAACTCTAGTTTCCATGGGAATAGAAGTTATTTATTGGCAAATGCTACTAAACTAGGCTAAGCAACGAACCAAATTGTGGCCGTTTGTTTAATTTTCCTTAGCTTCGTGGTTGCATTTCCTTTAGGAAATGCCTTTCTAGTTTTTCTGGAGTCAAAAAACACTAAATCTGCCCCATACAAGTAAAATAGCCCACTATGAATACACCATCTCAGATAAGGAAAATCTTTCTTAGCGAAAGTAGTTGATTTTCCTTAGCTTCGTGTATTTTGCTACAAATAGAGTATTGAATTTAGACTTGAATGATATAGACTTTAATAAACTCCAGGTACCATGGTAACAAGATATTTCTGGAACGTTTTCAGTTTCACTAAAAGTTCCAACTAATGGTCCAGATAACACATTCCCAGTTTCGTCCACGAAGCTAAGGAAAATCAACTACTTTCGCTAAGAAAGATTTTCCTTAGCTGAGATGGTCTATTCATAGTGGGCTATTTTACTTGTATGAGGCAGATTTGGTTTTTTTTGGTCGGGGAAAAAACTAGCCTTTAAAAGTACCCTGAAATTTTGCATGTATATACTACTCATCAAGGCGCGTCGTGTGGGATGGGTCTCATATCCAGGAAAAATCTGGTTTCCATGGCAACGGACTTAGAAAAAAGTCTATGTATTTCAAGTCAATATTTATAACTCTATTTGTAGGAAAACTATAATAGATATAAACTTGGGGTTTCTCAACTCAACTATAAGGTCCATAGCAGAGCCGATTGAGGTTAAATAGAAAATCCAGTTACCTTGGCAACCGGGCTAAACAGATGTTAAAATTTATAAAATGTTAATTTGAAGCCTAAGGTTAAGGTGTTATGACTTGGGACCAACCCCTACCCCCACTATATAACTTATTCTGCGTCCGAATTTGATTGTTCTATTTTGCAGTTACCATGACAACCGCTGAAAACAGATGTTTTTATACAAAAATTACTAATTTGGACATAGACTTCGCTATAAAATTTTACGAAACTGGTTATGTGTTAACTAGACCACTAGTTGGAACTTTTAGTGAAACTAAAAAACATTCCAGAAATATCTAGTTACCGTGGTAACTGGAGTTTATTACAGATTATATCATTCAAGTCTATATTCATAACTCTATTTATAGAATAACCGCAATAGATATAAACTTGGGGTTTCTCAACTCAATGATAAGGACAATAGTCGAGCTGATTGAGGTTAATTAGAAAATCCAGTTACCAGGGCAACCATGCTAAACAGATGTTCAAATTTATAAAATGGTTATTTGAAGCATAACATTAAGGTATTACGACTTGGGACCAATCCCTACCCCCACTATATCACTAATTACGCATCCAATTTAATTGTCTCAATTTTTCAGTTTCCATGACAACCACTACAAACAGACGTTTTAACAATTAAATACTTTGTTTTACACATTAACTACTCAATGAAACTGAATTGAAGTATGTGTCACCTGGAACCACAAACCGGATCTTAATGTAATCCTCAGCAGTTCTAGAAAACTCCGGTTGCCATTGTAATATGAGTCTTTAAGGCATATGCCTCTTAACTCTGTAAAGCAATGAAGTGATGAGTCAAAGAGTGTTTAATTTTCCTTAGCTTCGTGGTTGCATTTCCTTTAGGAAATGCCTTTCTAGTTCCACGAAGCTAAGGAAAATCAACTACTTTCGCTAAGAAAGATTTTCCTTAGCTGAGATGGTCTATTCATAGTGGGCTATTTTACTTGTGTGAGGCAGATTTGGGGTTTTTTGATAGGCGAAAAAACTAGCCTTTAAAAGTACCCTGAAATTTTGCATGTATATACTACTCGACGAGGCGCATCTTTTGGGCCGGGTCTCATATCCAGGAAAAATCTGGTTTCCATGGCAACGGACTTCAAAAAAAGTCTATGTATTTCAAGTCAATATTTATAACTCTATTTGTAGGAAAACTATAATAGATATAAACTTGGGGTTTCGCAACACAACTATAAGGTCCATAGCAGATCCGATTGAGGCTAAATAGAAAATCCAGTTACCTTGGCAACCGGGATAAACAGATGTTAAAATTTATAAAATGTTAATTTGAGGCCTAAGGGCAAGGTGTTATGACTTGGGACCAACCCCTACCCCCACTATATAACTTATTCTGCATCCGAATTACATTGTTCTATTTTTCAGTTACCATGACAACCGCTGAAAACAGATGTTTTTATTCAAAACTTATTCATTTGGACATAGACTTCACGATAAAATTTTACAAAACTGGGTATGTGTTATCTGGACCACTAGTTGGAACTTTTAGTGAAACTTAAATTATTCCAGAAATTTAGTTACCATGGTAACTGTAGTTTATTAAACTCTATATCATTCAAATCTATATTGATAACTCTATTTGTAGCAAAACTGTAATATATATAAACTTGGGGTTTTGCAACTCATCTATAAGATCCATATCCAAGCCGTTTGAGGTTAATTAGAAAATACAGTTACCATAGCAACAAGTCTAAACAGATGTTAAAATTTATAAAATGATAATTTGAAGCACAAGTTAATAGTATTATGACTTGGGACTAACCCCTACCCCCACTATATGACTTATTCTGCATCCGAATTACATTGTTCTATTTTTCAGTTTCCATGACAACCACTGCAAACAGATGCATTTTGATAGAAAATCGGTAATTTGGACATAAACTACAATATTTTCTGAAACTCAGTATATGTGTTATCTGAACCACAATCTGTACTGAATTTTTTTTCAAAGGTTAAAGCAACAGTTCCAGAGAACTCTAGTTTCCATGGGAATAGAAGTTAATTATTGACAATTGCTACTAAACGAGGCTAAGCAACGAACCAAAGTGTGGCCGTTTGTTTAATTTTCCTTAGCTTCGTGGTTGCATTTCCTTTAGGAAATGCCTTTCTCGTAATAATAGTTCATTAAACATTATCATGATAACTGAAGTCAATCCACGAAGCTAAGGAAAATCAACTACTTTCGCTAAGAAAGATTTTCCTTAGCTGAGATGGTCTATTCATAGTGGGCTATTTTACTTGTATGGGGCAGATTTGGTTTTTTTTGATCGGGGAAAAAACTAGCCTTTAAAAGTACCCTGAAATTTTGCATGTATATACTACTCGACGAGGCGCATCTTTTGGGCCGGGTCTCATATCCAGGAAAAATCTGGTTTCCATGGCAACGGACTTCAAAAAAAGTCTATGTATTTCAAGTCAATATTTATAACTCTATTTGTAGGAAAACTATAATAGATATAAACTTGGGGTTTCGCAACACAACTATAAGGTCCATAGCAGATCCGATTGAGGCTAAATAGAAAATCCAGTTACCTTGGCAACCGGGATAAACAGATGTTAAAATTTATAAAATGTTAATTTGAGGCCTAAGGGCAAGGTGTTATGACTTGGGACCAACCCCTACCCCCACTATATAACTTATTCTGCATCCGAATTACATTGTTCTATTTTTCAGTTACCATGACAACCGCTGAAAACAGATGTTTTTATTCAAAACTTATTCATTTGGACATAGACTTCACGATAAAATTTTACAAAACTGGGTATGTGTTATCTGGACCACTAGTTGGAACTTTTAGTGAAACTTAAATTATTCCAGAAATTTAGTTACCATGGTAACTGTAGTTTATTAAACTCTATATCATTCAAATCTATATTGATAACTCTATTTGTAGCAAAACTGTAATATATATAAACTTGGGGTTTTGCAACTCATCTATAAGGTCCATATACAAGCCGTTCGAAGTTAATTAGAAAATCCAGTTACCATAGCAACAAGACTAAACAGATGTTAAAATTAATAAAATGATAATTTGAAGCACAAGTTAATAGTATTATGACTTGGGACTAACCCCTACCCCCACTATATGACTTATTCTGCATCCGAATTACATTGTTCTATTTTTCAGTTTCCATGACAACCACTGCAAACAGATGCATTTTGATAGAAAATCTGTAATTTGGACATAAACTACAATATTTTCTGAAACTCGATATGTGTTATCTGAACCACAATCTGGACTGAATCTTTTTTCAAAGGTAAAACCAACAGTTCCAGAGAACTCTAGTTTCCATGGGAATAGAAGTTATTTATTGGCAAATGCTACTAAACTAGGCTAAGCAACGAACCAAATTGTGGCCGTTTGTTTAATTTTCCTTAGCTTCGTGGTTGCATTTCCTTTAGGAAATGCCTTTCTAGTACTAAAACTAAAACAAAAACAAAGCGCAAATATCCTAGCTGTTCCACATTAGTGTCAGTAGTTCTAGTAAGATATATAGTGATAACAGTTTCATTCATTTTTGAATAAATCCACGAAGCTAAGGAAAATCAACTACTTTCGCTAAGAAAGATTTTCCTTAGCTGAGATGGTCTATTCATAGTGGGCTATTTTACTTGTATGGGGCAGATTTGGTTTTTTTTGGTCGGGGAAAAAACTAGCCTTTAAAAGTACCCTGAAATTTTGCATGTATATACAACTCATCAAGGCGCGTCGTGTGGGATGGGTCTCATCTCCAGGAAAAATCTGGTTTCCATGGCAACGGACTTAGAAAAAAGTCTATGTATTTCAAGTCAATATTTGTAACTCTATTTGTAGGAAAACTATAATACATATAAACTTGGGGTTTCTCAACACAACTATAAGGTCCATAGCAGAGCCGATTGAGGTTAAATAGAAAATCCAGTTACCTTGGCAACCGGGCTAAACAGATGTTAAAATTTTTAAAATGTTAATTTGAAGCCTAAGGTTAAGGTGTGATGACTTGGGACCAATCCCTACCCCCACTATATAACTTATTCTGCGTCCGAATTTGATTGTTCTATTTTGCAGTTACCTTGACAACCGCTGAAAACAGATGTTTTTATACGAAAATTATTCATTTGTACATAGACTTCACGATAAAATTTTACGAAACTAGGTATGTGTTATCTGGACCACTAGTTGGAACTTTTAGTGAAACTCAAAACATTCCAGAAATATCTAGTTACCATGGTAACTGTAGTTTTTTTAAAGTTATATATCATTCAAGTCTATAATCATAACTCTATTTGGAGAAAAACTGTAATATATATAAACTTGGGGTTTTGCAACTCATCTATAAGGTCCATATACAAGCCGTTCGAAGTTAATTAGAAAATCCATTTACCATAGCAACAAGAGTAAACAGATGTTAAAATTAATAAAATGATAATTTGAAGCACAATTTAATAGTATTATGACTTGGGACCAACACCTACCCCCACTATATGACTTATTCTGCATCCGAATTACATTGTTCTATTTTTCAGTTTCCATGACAACCACTGCAAACAGATGCATTTTGATAGAAAATCTGTAATTTGGACATAAACTACAATATTTTCTGAAACTCGATGTGTTATCTGAAAAACAATCTGGACTGAATCTTTTTTCAAAGGTAAAACCAACAGTTCCAGAGAACTCTAGTTTCCATGGGAATAGAAGTTATTTATTGGCAAATGCTACTAAACTAGGCTAAGCAACGAACCAAATTGTGGCCGTTTGTTTAATTTTCCTTAGCTTCGTGGTTGCATTTCCTTTAGGAAATGCCTTTCTAGTAGGGGTTAGTCCCAAGTCCACGAAGCTAAGGAAAATCAACTACTTTCGCTAAGAAAGATTTTCCTTAGCTGAGATGGTCTATTCATAGTGGGCTATTTTACTTGTGTGAGGCAGATTTGGTTTTTTTTGACCGGTGAAAAAACTAGCCTTTAAAAGTACCCTGAAATTTTGCATGTATATACTACTCGACGAGGCGCATCTTTTGGGCCGGGTCTCATATC
Organism: Nemertoderma westbladi; assembly: GCA_032718475.1. Taxonomy (NCBI): domain Eukaryota; kingdom Metazoa; phylum Xenacoelomorpha; order Nemertodermatida; family Nemertodermatidae; genus Nemertoderma; species Nemertoderma westbladi. The sequence goes on along the minus strand of JAUCBJ010000896.1, from coordinate 90,998 downwards.
CAGGAAAAATCTGGTTTCCATGGCAACGGACTTAGAAAAAAGTCTATGTATTTCAAGTCAATATTTATAACTCTATTTGTAGGAAAACTATAATAGATATAAACTTGGGGTTTCGCAACACAACTATAAGGTCCATAGCAGATCCGATTGAGGCTAAATAGAAAATCCAGTTACCTTGGCAACCGGGATAAACAGATGTTAAAATTTATAAAATGTTAATTTGAGGCCTAAGGGCAAGGTGTTATGACTTGGGACCAACCCCTACCCCCACTATATAACTTATTCTGCATCCGAATTACATTGTTCTATTTTTCAGTTACCATGACAACCGCTGAAAACAGATGTTTTTATTCAAAACTTATTCATTTGGACATAGACTTTCACGATAAAATTTTACAAAACTGGGTATGTGTTATCTGGACCACTAGTTGGAACTTTTAGTGAAACTGAAAACATTCCAGAAATATCTTGTTACCATGGTTACTGGAGTTTATTAAAGTCTATCCACGAAGCTAAGGAAAATCAACTACTTTCGCTAAGAAAGATTTTCCTTAGCTGAGATGGTCTATTCATAGTGGGCTGTTTTACTTGTATGGAGCAGATTTAGTGTTTTTTGATAGGTGAAAAAACTAGCCTTTAAAAGTACCCTGAAATTTTGCATGTATATACAACTCATCAAGGCGCGTCGTGTGGGATGGGTCTCATATCCAGGAAAAGTCTTCAAGTCAATATTTGTAACTCTTTTTGTAGGAAAACTATAATACATATAAACTTGGGGTTTCTCAACACAACTATAAGGTCCATAGCAGAGCCGATTGAGGTTAAATAGAAAATCCAGTTTCCTTGGCAACCGGGGTAAAAAGAAGTTAAAATTTTTAAAATGTTAATTTGAAGCCTAAGGTTAAGGTGTGATGACTTGGGACCAATCCCTACCCCCACTATATAACTTATTCTGCGCCCGAATTTGATTGTTCTATTTTGCAGTTACCATGACAACCGCTGAAAACAGATGTTTTTATACAACAATTATTCATTTGGAGATAGACTTCACGATAAAATTTTACAAAACTGGGTATGTGTTATCTGGACCACTATTTGGAACTTTTAGTGAAACTCAAAACATTGCAAAAATATCTAGTTACCATGGTAACTGGAGCTTATTAAAGTCAATATCATTCAAGTCTATATTTTTAACTCTTGTTTGTAGGAAAACTGTATTAGATATAAATATTGGGTTTCCCAACTCAACTATAAGGAAGGTCCTTAGAGGAGCCAATTGTGGTTAATTAGAAAATCCAGTTACCTTGGTAACCATGCGAAACAGATGTTATAATTTAAAAAATTATAATTAGAAACACAAGTTAAAGGCATTATGACTTGGGACCAACCCCTACCAGCATAATATCACTTATTCTGCATCCAATCTACGTTGTTCTATTTGCCAGTTACCTTGACAACCACTGCAAACAGACTTTTTAACAAATTAATAATTAATTTTGCACATAAACTACTCAATGAAGCTTCCTTGAAGTCGATGTGTCACCTGGAACCACAAACTAGATCTTAATGTAAAACTCAGCATTTCTAGAAAAGTCCAGTTACCTTGGCAATACCGGGAGTTCTTTTAACTCGGTAAATCAATGAACTGATGAGTCAAAGAGTGTTTAATTTTCCTTAGCTTCGTGGTTGCATTTCCTTTAGGAAATGCCTTTCTAGTAAAATTTTATCGCGAAGTCTATGTCCAAATGAGTTATTTTTGTATAAAAACATCTGTTTTCAGCGGTTTTCATGGTAACTGCAAAATTAAAGAATGAAATTCGGACGCAGAATAAGTCATATAGTGGGGGTAGGGGTTGGTCCCAAGACATAACACCTTAACCTTAGGCTTCAAATTAACATTTTATAAATTTTAACATCTGTTTAGCCCGGTTGCCAAGGTAACCGGATTTTCTATTTAACCTCAATCGGCTCTGCTATGGACCTTATAGTTGTGTTGAGAAACCCCAAGTTTATATCTATTATAGTTTTCCTACAAATAGAGTTACAAATATTGACTTGAAATACATAGACTTTTTTCTAAGTCCGTTGCCATGGAAACCAGATTTTTCCTGGATATGAGACCCATCCCACACGACGCGCCTTGATGAGTTGTATATACATGCAAAATTTCAGGGTACTTTTAAAGGCTAGTTTTTTCACCTAAATCTGCCTCATACAAGTAAAATAGCCCACTATGAATAGACCATCTCAGCTAAGGAAAATCTTTCTTAGCGAAAGTAGTTGATTTTCCTTAGCTTCGTGGACCTTCTGTTCTGCCTGTTCTTTCACTTTCTTTTCATTCTGCCGCCGGGAGATAACAAGGAGGGAGGTGGCATTTTGATGCCAGGAGACGAGATAGTTAAGAAGGCGGCGGAGAGACCCGATTTCAGGGTGGCAGAAGAGGGAGAACCAATTCCTGGTAAGATGGAATTGGCGAAGAGAGTGCGGCGAATCCTACAGGACCAACAAGAGCAGCAGCGGGACAGTGCCTCATGGAAGAATCGATGGAAGATTGAGGGGCAGCTTAGAGATTAGTCGTCCAATATTTGGACTGAGGGGGGTGGGAATGAGGGCGAGACGCCCTTCCCACAAGAAAATTATTTAATTAAAAATAAATAATAAATAATTAAATAATAAATAGTTAGTGGAAGATAGTAAGGAGTTAGTAGTAAGTAAAGTAGAAGTAGAGTTAGAAGGCGGCGGGGTAAGGGAGTGTGGCGTATTGTCATGCCACGAGTAGTAGTAGGGGAGGTCGTGGGCACCGGAAGCGCCACGTAGGAAGTAGCGGTGGTAGAGAGGTTGTGGGCACCGGAAGCGCCACGTAGAAAGTAGTAAGAGAGGGGTCGTGGGCACCGGAAGCGCCACGTAGAAAGTAGTAGGAAAGAGTGGTTGTGGGCACCGGAAGCGCCACGTAGAAAGTAGTAGCAGAGAGTGGTTGTGGGCACCGCAAGCGCCACGTAGATAGAGGTATTAGTGGAGGTGGAGATGTAGATAGAGTAGAGTAGTGGAGAGGGCACATAAGGTGCCAGAGAGTAGAATAGTAGAGACGGGCACATAGGGTGCCAGGTAGTAGAGTTAGAGATTGTAGAGAGTTAGTAGAGTTAGAAAGATAGTAGCAGAGTAGAAGTAGTAGTAGAATGGTTGTGGGCACCACAAGCGCCACGTAGATGGAGGGTTTTAGTCAGAGTTAGAATAGAAGTAGTAAGAGTTAGCAGAGAGTAGAGTTAGTAGTTAGTAGAGTTAGGAGTTAGTTAGAGTTAGAGAAGCTAGATAGTTAGCAAGTTAGACCTTAGATAAGGTAGATAGTATGATAGCACAGGGGTAGCATTAGAGGTCAGGGCCTTAGAGAGTGGCAGGGAGTAGAGAGGAGATAGTGAAAGGAACTGTTGGCGAGAGAGAAGAGTGCGATTCAGGTGTGGGGAGAGGGTAAGAGCGAGTTGAGTCAGAGAGCGGAGTTAGAGTGGTGAGAGTGTTGGGGAAACAAAAATTGTGTGAGAGAAGCGCACGATCGGCCCGACACGAGACGCCAGAGGGTAGTGAGATCATACCCATAGGGAGCGGCCTGGAAAGCCGACTCCAAGAAATTAACTCCACCCCACACCCGATAATAGATCGAGTTCCAGCGGAATTGAAGCGCACTTAGAGGTTGATGCTATCTTCTCACCGGGAAGATAGCATGGGGGGGAGTGTTAGCGAATCAATTCCGCCTCACCAAACCCCATAAAGTGAGCCATTAAGCAATATTGGGGGCCACGAGGTTGGGTAATCAACCACTCGTGTCACCCCAACAGAGTGGGAAGGAGAAACGCACAATAGGGGTCAGGGGGCCATACCCCTGACAGAGAGAGAATAGCAGGAGTGAAGGGAAACACTCCAAAGGGCGCCAACAGGGATATTAGCCAATGGGAGAGAGGCACCGGCTGGGTAGCGAGATATGGCCATCCCGTGCAATATATTACCAGCTATCATGTTACTTATTAGTTAGTTATCTCATTCTGCTAGTCGGTTTAGCTAGGGCAGAGCGGTGACTTCTAATACCGTCGTCCTGCCGTCATCCACTGTAGCCATCATTCACCTATTTTATACTGCAATAACCCAATGCTATTACTTATTATCTGTGCTTGTCATATTATATTATATCAGAACTACGAACATTAACGATATCAGAACTCTTAACCATCTTTCACTCACACGGCGGGGACGCGTAATTAGAATAACCGGATAAACCGGGATCCTCCGTGGATCCCGTAAGACAGTATTAATTATATTACATCATGTAAATTATATAAATTTCCACAGCTGTTCCTAAGCCAAAACAATGAAACTCGCATGAGATACATGGTGTACGCTTATAGTTACATTAGTAGTATAATAGAACCATAGTATAATATTAGTAGCATTAATAGTGTCATTGTCACATTACGGTTGGTTACATGGTTCTGCCGTGGCATGCTTTAACAAATTCATACAATGCAGTTACATTCTAAACCCTTTTTAACCCCTTTATAGTTTAGATGCACTCTATTAAGTTCTACCACCAGATAGAACAATCCATAAGCTTTAAAATGATACCAATATCTCATTTTCGTCAAAATTCGAGTTGGGTTTGTCTTAGGACGGCCCCCCAGTATTAGGTATAGCGTGTGCATTATAATCACCCCCAGAAACCCAATAACTGGCGATATTCAAACAGAGGCGTTAAAATATAATAGGATTTATTTGTATATTATTAGGTAATAAAGAAGTTTAATTAACAATTAATTTGTTTAATTATATCAGCTATTTTTCTATAAAATATTTTAGGTAATATTAGGCAGACAACAACTGATACGGATGTTGAAATATTTAAGGCAACACTTATGACTTAAGGTTCCCCTTAGCTAAGGTTGATTTATATGCAACCGGCCCCTCCTGGTCTAACAGCAAGTTAAGTAAATAAAGTTAAGTTATTGCAACTATAATTTATTAATATATTGTAAATATTAACCAAACATAAACCAATAACCCATAACCATCACACATATAAACTGGTAACATATAGCAGAATAGCCAAGATTCAGTCTCTTCTAAAACTTATTGGGAATTCTAACTGCAAAATAAATAATAAAAACGTTAAAGTAAATAATTTTATAGTAAAAAACGATATTTATTCCGGAACTCATTATTATTAATTATTATTATTAACTTTTCACCCAAATATATTATATCATATATTTTATTTATATTTTTTATTATATAAATTTTTTTTATTATATTTTAATATTTTTTGTAATTAATTTTTTATATTATATTAATATTATTTATATATTTTATAATTAAATGTAAAAGTTAGTTTCCAACGCAACTCTATTGAAATTATTTAGTAATTTTATATAAAACTTACAGTTTTACTCAATCCAAATCTTCATTTCAACTCGATAAACCGGCTGATATCTAGTAAAATGAACCCAATAAGGTCCAATCCCATTATCACCACCACCATATTCTCCGTTCAAGTTACTCCACGCACAGTCCTTGTACCACCACGCCCCAGTACGATCTACGGCGCAGTTGGAGCCCCACCCGTCATTATCGCGGTCCTTGGTAGAGAATGGGAGACCGTTGTGATACCACTCCAATGATTCACCAGCAGTACCATGGTAACCGGATACATTTAGGGTGTAATTAGTTGCAGCTGATCCGATAGAGAAGTTGTTGTATTCCGCGTATTTGTGTTCGTTGGTGTAATACCTTTTACTACGATTTCTCCAATCATTGGGATATACACACCCATTTCCAGTGTACCACAAATCGACCCTCAACTTCACCCCGTTTTCACTCAGCTTGTGGATCGCCGCCAACCCCAACCAAAAATTGGTATTCGGGTCGCCAAATCCTTCAACATATTCATCCCAGTTTCGATAGAAGTCAACAGATCCATCAACTCTTTGTTGAATCTTCAGCCCATCTTTCTGCTTTATTAGCCGAGGAGCCATTATCTGATACAGTGTAATGGATGAAATCACTATATCTGTATCATGTAACATGTAAACTAACTCTTCCAACTCTTTATTCTGTTAGGAAATATTATTATTAATTAAAATTATTTATTAAATTCTGTAAATCCTCTGCCCACATCTGATCAGTGGTTGGGTTGGATTTCTCTAGGGAAATCATTAAACGCCGGCATTTCGACCCAACATTTAGAGCAATTAAATACTAACTATATTACGTCGTTGCTCATAAAATAGCACATTATAGCGTTACGGCACGAGTGATTTTGTTTAGTGAAATAATAGAACGAGGGCCGTAAAAGATTTAATGTGGTAATTATGAACAACGGCGAATCTAATTTTATTTATTTGTGGGGAATTATTTGTATAGTTTTCCACTTAAACTTTCTAGAACAACCTAATAATGACGCGGTGACATACTGGATATACTGAAATACATAGTAAATGTATGGCGTAGGGACATACTGAGAAATAATGTCGCACTGCGACATAAAGTTAGGAAATATGTCGCCATGGCGATTTGGTAGTGCGAAATTAATTCCATACAAATAAATAAAAACATAATAATAAAACTGAAGGACTTCAACACGGCAAATAATTATGTTACAAATAATTACTGGATAAGAAACTAACATCGTTCTTTAGCTCATTATTTACATCGACTTGGTTAATTAGGTTTGTATTTATATCGTTTACTTGGTCATTCAACCGTGTAATATTTCCCTCCAACTCTGTATTCTGTTCTTCCAGCTCTGTAACCTGTTAGGAAATATTTTTATTAATTCAACTCGCTTACAATATCTATGAAATCGTATGAAGTTAAATTTAACAAATAATTATGTTACAAATAATTACTGGTTAAGAAACTAACATCGTTATTTAGCTCATCGACTTGGTTAGTTAGGTTTGTAAGTATATCTTTTACTTGGTCATTCAACTGTGTAATATTTCCCTCCAACTCTGTATTCTGTTCTTCCAGCTCTGTAACCTGTTAGGAAATATTTTTATAACTTTTAAGAAATTGTCGCGCTCTCGTCACCGTAGTAATCATAATTGAGTTGAGATAATGTCTGGGAGACCTCAGGTGACCAAAAAAGAAAGGGTAACAACAGTTACGAGCTTTCACCCAACAGGGCTTCTCAAGCCATTCATCAAGCCCTGTCGGGTGAAAGCTCGTAACTGTTGTTACCCTTTCTTTTTTGGTCACCAGAGGTCTCCCAGACATTATCTCAACTCAATTATTTTATAACTTTTATGAATTTATCTCAACTTGTCACCACTTACAATATCTATGAAATCGCATGAAACTACATTTAAAATAATAATTTAAAATAACTAACAAACTTACATTAATGGCTCCACATTGTCCATCATTTGCCTGTAATAATAAATAAATTATAAATAGCTCTGCCGTGCAATGTAAAAAGACCATAAGTCGCATTTTTTTCAAAATTCATTTTTCTGGTTTAGGTTGGTTGGAGCAGGTTAAGGCCGGATTTTCTAACCAAAACAATAAACAGTCACTTTACCAAATGAAGGAAAGGAGCAGGTTACAGAGGTTAGCCTTTCTAACCAAAACAATAAACGGTCACTTTACCGAATTAGGGAAAGGAGCAGGTTACAGAGGCGGGATTTTCTAATCAAAACAATAAACAATCTCTTAACTAATTGAGGGAAAGGAGCAGGTTACAGAGGCGGGATTTTCTAACCAAAACAATAAACGATCACTTAACTAATTGAGGGAAAGGAGAAGGTTACAGAGGCGGGATTTCCTAACCAAAACAATAAACGATCTCTTAACTAATTGAGGGAAAGGAGCAAGTTACAGAGGCGGGATTTTCTAACCAAAACAATAAACGATCACTTAACTAATCGAGGGAAAGGAGCAGGTTACAAAGGCGGGATTTTCTAACCAAAACAATAAACGATCACTTAACTAATTGAGGGAAAGGAGCATGTTACAGAGGCGGGATTTTCTAACCAACGGTAACGGTATCAAATGGAAACGGTAACGGGGTATAACATGTATAAGTAGTTTTTTCGAGTACGTGTGAGTTTATGAACTGATCTGTGCTGTTGGAAGTAGTGGTGCCGCTATCAGTAACACTACACAGACAGTAGTCATGATCTATTATAAAACTGATAAATTATGTATGTGAAACTGAAAGGTATATCCACATTTATCAATCATTTATCTATCATAACTATCAATTATTTAAAATTTATTAGCACAAACGGTCAGCCGGTAGGCCTACCAATACCGTATTCTAATGGTAAGGCTACACAGTAGGCCTACAGCAGTACCGGTGCCGCGCGGTACCGGTACTAAAATACCTAAAATACCTGCTTAATACCTACATCTGTACAAACAATACAGCAATAATACTGCAAAATAGTGCTCTATATACTAATACCGGTACTGATAGCAGCCTGGGAGAACAGCAGTAGAGAAACCGGTAGCATGGAACCTAATGGTAAATTTCTGGAGGACATAAAAAGTAAAAAAAAGGACATCATGAGTGATTTAAACGGATAATAAAAATTATTGCGATAGAAAATGTTGAAAAATCCACCACATATTACAATATTACAAGAAAACTGATATGAGTTGGGGTACAATTGGTGTGGGGAAAACGGGACAACAAATGTGGACATGGGAATAAGACGTGGCCAGGGAAACAGACGTGGACAGACGGATATCCAACGCGACATGGGGAGACCAAATGGTGGTGACGGGGATAACCTATACGGACAACTAGACAACTAAAAAGCACAACTGGACAACCAATATGGATATCCGGTCACATCAGACTGGGGGAGGCCATAATAATAGCAAACCAGTCTGCAATACTGGGACAAAAACCAAAATAAATGTGAACTGAATAACTAACAGACAGTTTGTGAGACAGTCAAACAGCTGTTGGCTACAGTCATGTATGCGTTGTCACTCTCTCTAGGATGCTAACCATTTAAATAAAATTTCTGTTTGTGGAATAATTCTGTGAGAAAACATTTTTTTTTGTTTTGATGAATAAATCTAACATCCTTAATAAAGGGTTTCTTTTTTCACGTGAGCAAATCATTAAATGATTAATTCAGATAACAACGCTAAATGAATACTTTATGCATTAAATAAACTTACCTGGAGTAGGAAAAGAGCTGACAGCAGAGAAAATAGTTTAAGACTTACGGGCAACATTTTTACAGTATTTTGTAAATAACTTTGTAACTAAAGTTACGATAATTTTCTGATAGAGAATGGTTTTAATGCCTAAAACTCCTCCTATTTATACACTTTTGACAAAGGCAATAATTACTTATGCAATGAATAAAGTCTCATAAAGGCAATCAAAGGCGGCAAGTATTAAGACCTTTATAGAACAATTATTAGTAACTAACCTTAGTATAGATACCACTGTGTGTTAGTTATCACTTTAAATTACATTCTTATGATTATGATTAACTGTCAAAGAAAGACTGCTGCCGCCTGGCTACCAGTTGCAGTTACAGACAGACTGCGGGCGTCTGGATACCAGTTAAATGCAGACTGCTGGCACCTGGCTACCAGTTACAGGCTGACTGACTAAGTTTGGACCCATTTGATCACATTTGATGCATGCAGGAAGTTCTTTCTTGAGTCATTGATCTTTCATCAATGTGTTATATTGTTATAAATTTTATTATGGTGCATCGCGATGGCTCAAAATTTAAACCCTCTTGGGATCCGTGAAGATATAGACGAAATTTAAATAATTTTTTTTTGCCTTATTTTTTTACCATTTAGCAACTTTTGTGCACCTGTAGAACAATGGAATTTCAGGATTCCAATAATGGTTTGAATAATTGGTTTAGGTTTGGAATAACAATTGTTTTCTGACATTTCATATTTCGTTAAGGACCATTTTGGTTGCCGTATTTTTGGCTTTTTTCTCGTGGCTTTTTTTGCCACGTTTTCCCCGCGTTTTTGCCACGTTTTTTCCATTGCTTGACTTTAACACAATTCATAAAATAGTGTATTCTAGAATACAAAGGTAGTACGTCGAAACAACAGGACAAGGAAACAACAGGTCTAACATTATAATTTTAAATAATTGTTAATTCCTGTATTCTATATATTCTCATATATTCTTTATATATTCTCATATATTCTTTATATTCTCATATATTCTTTATATATTCTCATATATTCTTTATATTCTCATATATTCTTTATATATTCTCATATACAGTCGGGGTCTCAAAGTGCATCTGTTCTTTGAGATTTTCTCAAAGTTTTTCTGAAAGTGTCTAAAAGTCATTCATTACATTACTCCCAACGGCCGCTTTGAATTCTTGTAGACACTTTTAGTTGGGAATCTCAAAGTGATTTCCTGCTTTTAGGCACTTTGAATTCTTTTAATTCTTTGAGAAATGTCACTTTTAGGTAGTTAGCGGCACTTTGAATTCTTTGAGAAAATAAACTCCGAGGTATTCGTGATTGACAGCTCTCGTGGTAAGTTAACTGAGAAGCAGAGGCATTCTCGTGGAACAATGTCATGCGGGCAACAAGTGATACTTGTGGGCCGGCCAGTTATTGCCTAGAAGCTATTCCCATTAATTTATCACATTGAGGTTCCTGGGGTGATTATGGGATGGGTTTTCGGTCGCAAGTACAAATTGAATTTACAGCGCCCTTTGACAAGCATTCTACGCCCCTCCCCCCACCCTCCCTCCCCTTCTATTTGGAAATAAAGACCTTTTATAAAAGTCTTTCTGAAAAACATTCTTAAAAATCAAATAATACATGAAACATAATTAGTGAAACAAGATTAATGCTTGACAAGATTGATTATTTTAATAACATAATACAATATCAGATTAACAATTAATATTATAGAAACTGCACTGTAGTTTCTCTGTGTACGCAGTTTCATTACAATGACCTGAAGAAGGAAGCCCTGTTGGGAGAAAGCTTGTAATAACTTTTGTCATTCATTTCATTAGTCACCTGAGGTCAACCCGTACTACCTTAACTGTTTAATTACAGTTTAACTACGGTGACGAGAGCGCGAGAATTCCTTCTTAAAAACGAAGAAAGGCTTTCAAGTTTCAAGAACGATAGAATAGAACGGCTACACTCTTGTGTTGTTTTAACTTAATAGAGATTTAAAATATCCCCTGCCGCTGGCGTTTATATTTGAGCATATTTTAAATGTTTGCCTGATATTCAATTGATGTGTACCGCCTTCTGGCAAAGCGGCACCCAGTTTAAGCTATCAATCACAGCTAGCCAGTAGCGACCCACGGACGGTGACCTTCAAACAAACAGGTGCAGGCAGAGCCGGAAAGAACTGTCGTAGGCTTTACTTGGCTTGTGGTACCATTTGATTACATAATAGATTTTGGCAGACTGGGCGGTCGCTCTGACAATATTCATTGCGCACCAACAATGCCTAAAACATCTATGGGAACAGCCAATTAGTGCGCTCGAATCATTTCTCTTTATTCCTGCCTCTATATTTATTCTTTACTTTGTATAACACAATTTACACGTTGTGGGGTCTTCGAGCAGCACGTGTTCAAATGTTCAATGAATGAACAGCGACTAATTAACAAATTTATGAGAGACTCATTGACCAGCTACCGACAGACCAATATTGTGACATATATTTTAGTTTAATGTTTGATTCAATTAGAGGCACAAAGTAAAAAGGCAACAAATATATAAGGGTGAATAATTAAATTAATTACCCATTAAAAGGTAGCCAAATATAAGTTGCAATCTATATAAATTTTTAAATTCAATAGTGTGCGTGTGTTGTGTATTGATTCCGTAGATTTTATGTTGTAATAGCGTTCATTAATTTAATTTCTATTTAATTATTCAGGCATACTAATACCCACATTAAATTAGTTCGTGTGTGTTAAGTGTGTAAGATTTGATTGTTTCGTCACAAAACCATTAGGGCACAGAAACTGACGAATTCTTCGCAAATTTCGCAAACGTCGCAAACTTCGGGAATTTGTTCTACAATTTTGACTCCTTAACCCTATTAAACCCGGGGGGGGGGGGGTCAATATGACCCCCCCGTGGTTTTTTTATTATAATTCTGAAACAAACGCAGAAACAAAAGCAAACTAAAAATCTATTGTCTTCCTAGTAGTGAAAACCGTTTTCTAAAATATTGGGTACTTTTCGAGTTATAGCACCATTTTTTAACCCTACTTTTGGCGCTTTTTTTGAGAGGTTTTTTGAAAATTACATTTCATTAAATATGAATTGTAACATCTCTATTTTTGATTTACACCGGTTTTTTGGTGTTAGAAATTTGATGGAATTCATATAAATTGATTTAGAAATTTCAAACTTGTTTTTTTCGGTGGGTGCCAAATTTTGGTGCCAGCACCAAATTTTGAATTATGTCAATTTTGTAAATTGATTGTTTGAAACTTGTTCTTTACGCAATTGGGGTTTTTTGGGGTTCTGGATTCGATGAAATATATACGAGTTGCACCAAGCGTATCAAACTTGTATTTTTCGGTGCTGTGTGCAAATTTTGGTGCTAGCACGAAATTTTGAAAATTCCTTGGATAGATAAAATTGCTTGTGACAATTTATTTCTTGCGTTTTAGAGGTTTATGGCTGTTCTGAATTCAATGGAATAAATAATTATCGAACTAGACATCTCAAACTTGTATTTTTCGGATGTGGGTGCAAAATGTGGTGCTAGCACCAAATTTTGAAAACCATCAAATATATCAATTGATTGTGTCACCTTGTTTCTTGCGTTATACGGGTTTGTGATGGTTCTGAATTCAATGGAATCAGTAAAAATTTAATAAGAGTTTTCAAACTGGTATTTTTCGCCAGTGGGTGAAAATTGTTGTGCCAGCACCAAATTTTGGAAAATATGCAAATTTATCAGTATATAGTATCACCTTGTTTCTTGCGTTATACGGGTTTATGAGGGTCCTGAATCCGATGGAATCCATAAAAACAGCCCTGGACATCGCAAACTTGTACTTTTTGGTGATGGGTACGAAATTTAGTGCTAGCACCAAAATTTGCCAAATTACGCCGAAAAATACAAGTATTTATGATTTGGCATATTAGAAATGTATTCCATTAGAATCAGCGCCCTCGAAAACCTGAAAATGTGAATTTATAGCATCGTATAAGTGAATTAAAAATTTTGTGTTCTACCTGAAAAGTGCTGGTTACTTGTTTTTTTCATTTTTTTCCTACGCAGAGAGGACTAAACGGCAATTTATAGTAATCATATCATTTTTAAATATTTTCCAATGTATTTTGCACCCCAGAAAACCTGTATTGAAAAATAATTAGCCGAAAATGTAACTTTCAAATTTTGTGAAAATTGTGCACTACTTGTAATTTTGGTGCTGCAATATAAACACCCCAGTACATTTTTTCGAAATTTTTTTTTTTCGGTCGGATCCAGACAAGTGATACCTACGTACAAACAAAAAATCAGACGTTTTCGTAAATATTTGTAGATTTTAGAGGGGGGGGGGTCAATATGACCCCCTCCCGGTATTTGTACAGCATTTTATAGCCCGGTACTAATAGGGTTAAGCAAAAGGGTCCCGAATGAGTTTTTTAAACTTTATTTTTTTGTGATTTTGAGTGCTTTTTTATATTAGTGAATGTTCTAGAACCTTAGTAGATTTTTATGGTATATAGCTAGTATTTTTTACTAGCTAGTAATTTTTGGAAATTATTTTGGTCATTAATATATTCTTCAACAGTTTAACCTGAAATATCATGGACTTTCACATTTTCTATAATTTCAAAAAATACTAGCTAAAAAACACTAGCAAAAAAACACTAGCTATCATAAAAAACATATCTACTAATGTTGTAGAACTTTCACCAATACCAAAAAAATTAATAAACTCTAAAAAAGGATTGGTGGAAAATAGCTGGGGTGTCAACAGGGCGAAGTAGGGACCGTGTTGCTTAACCCCTTAGAGCCTAATGACGTCCACTGCACGTCACCATGGACAGCACGAAGACGTGCAGTGGACGTCATGCTGGAATACATGTTTTATTGGAAGGCTCTTGGAGTAGGTATACTGGTGGAAAGTATTAATGACATTTATTGCTCTTTATGGCAAAAAATCCATTATGTACTGTAGATAGGCTGTATTGTAGACTGTATTATTAGTGTTAGGTATATGGCGTAATGCCAACCACAGTACAGTAGTTCAGACTGAATGAGAGACCGACAGACAGACAGACTAGATTTATGTAAACGTGTAAACTGACATCAGAAATGAAATCAGCAACCCTTAAAACCCCCATAGCGAGAATGTTGGTTAGTTAGTATACTTTCTTAAGTTTTCACAGACTGACTGACAGAAAGACCGACAGCCAGACAGACTAGATTTTTTTAAACGTGAAAACTGACAACTAAAATAAAATCAGCACCCATTAAAACCCCCATAACGAGAATGTTAGTTAGTTTGTATTCTTTTTTAAGTTTTGACAGACTGACTGACTGACAGAAAGACCGACAAACAGACAGACTAGATTTTTTTAAACGTGAAAACTGACATCTAAAATAAAATCAGCACCCATTAAAACCCCCATAACGAGAATGTTAGTTAGTTTGTATTCTTTTTTAAGTTTTGACAGACTGACTGACTGACAGAAAGACCGACAAACAGACAGACTAGATTTATGTAAACCTGAAAACTGACATCAGAAATGAAATCAGCACCCCTTAAAACCCCCATAGAGAGAATGTTAGTTAATTTGAATTATCTTTTAAGTTTTGACAGACTGACTGACAGAATGACCGACAGACAGACAGACTATATTTATGTAAACGTGAAAACTGACATCAGAAATGTAATCAGCACTCCTTAAAACCCCCATAGCGAGAATGTTAGCGACAAGTTTTAAATATTAACCATATTTCGTAAGATATATTTTAAAACATTTATTTATTAATAAGGCAATAACTGAATAACCAGATAACGGAAAGACAAATCGAACTGAAACTTTTAATTACTAATAATAATTGTGGTGAGAGGTGATGGAAATCAAGAATATATGTTATGTTATGGAGCACGCGTTGGTAGGCACAGGCAAATGAATTGATGTCTGTTGAGATGTATTGAAGGAGCACTATTCCTTCTACTGGACTACTATGTCCTTGTGTACTAGCCTAGGCACTGGCTTGGCCAATGACTTTAGCTTGCCAACTGTAAAACTTCAAGAAATATTATTGGGCACGGCTGCCCTTGCCATGCCTTAGGCTCTATGGGGGAGAATGGAATCAGCGTATGAATTTACAATGTTAATTATGTTTAAATCAATTAAAAATACATTTATTAACGTAAATCACTTGAAAAAATAAAAAACTATAATGGGATGGGGTACATGGATTCCAGATATCTAATTTCAGTGCAAAATAACTTTCATCGTATGGTGCTAAACAATTAATTTCCATGGAGAGACCGTTCAAAATGACTCAACCATACAATTTAGCTGAAGATATTAACTTCGATTATGGCTTCCGCCATTATGGCTACCGACACACACACACCCACACACGTCACACAGAGACTTTTGAAAAACGGCCATAGTATAATTATATCAGTTCGCTGATGGCTCGCCATACGTGTCTCGCCCCACACCTAGCTGGAATAGTGGTGAGGTGGAACTGATCGGACTGATTCCTAGCCCGGCAAACACACCGGACGTGTTCTATCACATATCTGATGTTTCCGCT
Organism: Nemertoderma westbladi; assembly: GCA_032718475.1. Classification (NCBI taxonomy): domain Eukaryota; kingdom Metazoa; phylum Xenacoelomorpha; order Nemertodermatida; family Nemertodermatidae; genus Nemertoderma; species Nemertoderma westbladi. Next base: position 75,229 of record JAUCBJ010000896.1, on the reverse strand, counting down.
AAATTAGTGATTGCAGTTGATACATTTTGCCCTCTAGCGGCAGACTAGAGAACTGCAGACAGATGAGCCTCCTTTGAAATACACAGTTAATGGTCTAGTACAAATATGCCAAGTTTCAGCTAGAACGGGTTTAAAGCAAAGAAAATGTGAAGATATATAATATCTAGACATGTAGCCCTCTAGCGAGAGACTGAGGATTTGATGGTGTCTGGAAGTCCCTAAAAAACAAAACTTATGGTCTTATTGATGCCTACTAATTTTAGACTCGAAAGCTTTTAAATCCGACGAAGTTATAAGTAAGTCAAAATCGTAGCGACGATGATGACATACACTACAATTATTGAATGAACTATTTGCCATAATTGACCTACCCCCCTAAGAGATAGCGCCAGTTCGCAAAGGCTCCACCAACTTCGTGGCTCGGTCCCTATACCCCATGCTATAAAATGTATTCGATCGATATACAATTATATATTAATCCACTAGGTGGTGTCAAATTATTATTCTGCAATTTCGTACTTGTACAGTACAGCAGTACCGTGCCAGTGGCCTACGTCATTAGGCCTATACTTCGGAGTCTCTAGCCGATCCCCAATTAAATGTCTTAACTTTTCAATTTCGTAGAAGATAGACTTTATGATTCTCTACAAGCAACCAAAATTTCAGCTCTGGAAAATGAGGCGTACCCGAGAAATTTCACATTTTCTAAAAACCACATAATCTGTCGTAGCTGACGTCAGACTGCATGATTTTTCACCAAACTTTACAAATTTTCTAAACTTTCCCTCTACTACTTACCTACTAAGTTTGGTGCAATTTCAAATCAGCGATGCCGAGAAATTCGCGTTCAAAGATTTACCAGACAGACAGACGGACAGACGGACGGACATGCCCCATTTGCCCTATATGAACCGTATGCCTGTTAGGATTATTGAAAAACTCCAGAGGATATACAAATAGTTATATCAAACGATCAATAAAATATATGTTAGTTATTCATACATTAGCATGCCGGTTGCCGATTACAAGGTCAGTACCGGTCCGGTACATGTCAACGGATCAGGGTACCGGTATCAATACTGCAGTACATCACACTGCTACATAATGTTACTGCAGCCATTTACTGCCAGACTGCTGTACTGTATTAGGGTACCGGTATACATAAAAAGAATGCAGTTAGGTCCAAATAATTACAAGGGCGCAAAGTTATACAGTATGAGTAATATACACGTTCGTGGGGACTTCGCGCAGCACGTAGTCGGCAAGCCTTGGCATACGGTTCATATAGAGCAAATGGGGCATGTCTAGTTTGGACCCAATATCCCATGCTATAAATGTATTCATTCGATATACAATCATATGTTAATCCGCTAGGTGGTGTCAAATTGTTATTCTGCAATTTCGTACTTACCAGTGCAGCACTGTACAGCAGTACCGTACCGGTAGGCCTATGTCATTACTTCTGAGTCTCTAGCGGATCCCCAATTAAATGTCTTAACTTTTCAATTTCGTAAAAGATAGACTTCATGATTCTCTACAGGCCACCAAAATTTCAGCTCAGGAAAATGAGGCCTTCCCGAGAAATTTAACATTTTCTAAAAACTACATAATCTGTCGTAGCTGACGTCAGACTGCATGATTTTTCACCAAACTTTACAAACTTTCTAAACTTTCTCTCTACTACTTACCTACTAAGTTTGGTTCAATTCCGAACCAGCGATGCAGAGAAATTCGCGTTCAAACATTTACCAGACGGACGGACAGACAGACAGACGGACATGCCCCATTTGCCCTATATGAACCGTATGCCAAGGCTCGCCGACTACGTGTCTCGCCCCACAGTCGAATCTCGTACTCCAACAATGCCAAGGCTCGCCGACTACGTGTCTCGCCCCACAGTGCGGCAAAGATTGGCTGGTTGACCATTGAAATGCATTGGTAAAGGAATTCGGCGTTCACATTTCTAAGGCCCTGTGGGCTAAACAAATTTAAACAGTACTATACATTAATATAGATATGGCAACAGACAAACTGTCTAAGACACAAATACCAACACATTCCGATAGCCCCCAATTATGGCGTCTCGATAGAGTAAAAATATTAATTAATAAAACCTCTCTGAAACAATAAAAATACCCACAAAAAAATACTGCAGTAATAAATATTTATTACTGCAGTAACAAATATTTATTACTGCAGTATTTTTTGGAGGCATATTTATTGTTTTATAGAGGTTTTTATTACTTATATTTTACCCTTTAGTCAAAGTCAATATACCCCATACCATTGCCAGTTTCAGGCAGGACTGTATGGAATGACTGACAGTACTACTCTGAAATGTTTGAGGACACTTTGTCATTTTCTTGGACCACTTTTAGAACTTTGAGACACTTTTAGTTCTTTGAGAAAATCTCAAAGAACAGATGCACTTTGAGACCCCGACTGTATTCTTTATATATTCTCATATATTCTTTATATATTCTCATATATTCTTTATATATTCTCATATATTCTTTATATTCTCATATATTCTTTATATATTCTCATATATTCTCATATATTCTCATATATTCTTTATATATTCTCATACGCACAATGAGGGTCAGGGGCCAAACCCCTAACAGAGGGAGAATAGCTGGAGTGAACGGGAACACTCCAAAGGGCACCAACAAGGATATTAGCCAATCAGGGGGGAAGCATCGGCTAGGTACTGTAGCAAGGCCAAACCGTGCAATATATTATTAGGTACCAGCAATCATTCAGTTCAGTTATCGCAGTATGTTATTGGTGTTAGTTAGGATAGTTTAGCTAGGGAAGTACCGGGACTTCAATTACCGTTTCCCGCCTTCCATATACCAACATTTAGATACTCTATACTATAACACATTATCTATATCTATCTATACCCGGAAATTATATACAACGAACAATGCAAACTCTTTTACCTTTCACACACGGCGGGGACGCGTAAATTGACAAACGGATAAATCGGGATCCTTCGTGGATCCCGTCACAGTAATTAAATCCAAGCTGCCACCCCTTGTTTGCTAAACAGTGACTACCAGCCACCAATCTAAAGTACGAGATGAGTCAGTCAGGAGAGACGACACCGACGCGGACCCTGGACGAAGAACTAACGATCCGCGAAGCCGCGACCAGACGGTATAGGCCCACGACGCCGGACCCATCGGTAACGGGTCATCCGGCAGTTCAGGATGAGGGGGGCTGTCTGGAGCCAGAGGTCGAGCCGAGAGAAGGAGAGAGCGAGATGGAGGGAGAAGGAGACGAGTCGACACGGAACGAGGGTCGACGTACCGATGTCGCCGGCCAGCCACAGGCCGAGGGCGACGAATGGCCCAACGAAACGGCGACGGTGGGGGCGACGGTACGGCGTCGGACCCGGAGAGATGGAGGAGATGTCGGTACCGATGTCGCCAGCCAGCTAGAGGCCGAGGGCGACGAACGGCCCACCGAAACGGCAACGGTGGGGCCGCCGGTACGACATCGGACCCGGAGAGACGGAAGAGAGGTCGGCGACGAGGACGTCGGGGTTTCTGGTCGACTTTGACGGGCCTACAACGCGACCCGGAAACTACTAAGGGAGGCCAAGGAGGGGGCGAAGATAGATGAGGTAAAGTTGACAACAGGACTAGGTGAGTCGGATAGACATTTTAGTTATCTAATGCGCTTCGGGCAGAGAGAACTGGCCAAGGAGAGAGCGAGAGGGGTGGCCGAGGAACTGTGTGACTTATGGCAGTGTAGGGGTATGCAACCTAGTGCAGTGTACATAGGGCCATACTTAGTCAATGCCCAGGGTATAAAATCAGTGGGTTGGAGGAGACCTGAGGAGGGCGAATCCGAGGTTAACCCCGAGGATTCGGCCTCGTCGGTCAGAGGAAGTTCCGGGAGGCGGGGGAAAGTTAGTAGGACGGGAAGGCGGAGGGAATCCGTCACAACCGATAAGTCTGCTACATCCTCCGTAAAAGAAAGACGGGTGAGAGAGATAAATGCCACATACCATCTCAACCTGATAGCGCAAGGTCAGAGGAAAGTAGATAGACGGTTAGAGGAGGGGAGAACGTTGCTAGAGAAGGAAATGGCACTGATTAGAGAAACCGGAGAGAGGGCCGAAAGGGCCGCGAGAAGCCTTAGGGAGTGTGAGGAAATAGGGAGGAAGGAACAAGAAGAGCGTGAGGCGGAACGTAAGGAACATGTAGCGAGAGAGGAAAAGGAGCGCAAAGAGCGTGAGGCGGAATGTAAGGAACGTGTAGCGAGAGAGGAAAATGAGCGCAAAGAGCGTGAGGTGGAACATAAGGAACGTGAGGCGAGAGAGGAAAATGAGTGCAAAGAACGTGAGGCGAGAGAGGAAAATGAGCGCAAAGAACGTGAGGCGAGAGAGGAGGGTGAACGCAAAGAGCGTGAGGCGAGACAAAGGGAGGGAGCTAGGAGAGAGTTGGAATTGGCCGAGCAGAACGCACGGGAGTGTCAGGAGAGAATAGCAAGAGAGGAGTGTGAGCGAAAAGAACTAGAGAAATGCCAAGATGAGCTTACAGAGTACAAAGCTAGACACACGCGCGAACTGGAACTGGCGCGGATAGGGGCGTCTGAGAGCGGGGCTGGCTCGAGTGTTTTCGGGGAGCCAGGGGCCGTGGATACATTTATTAATACCCCACTTACAGGGACCGCACGACAGACCCAAAACTGGTGTGACCGTACGGGCGGGGGGGGGGGGGGGGTAATAATAATGCTACAGTAGACGTCGTTAATATTAATAGTACCGTATTGGATAACTCTAACCAAACCTTTATTGCAGGAAATACTTTACCTAGTGGTAGTAATTTAAATTTAAATCAGAACGATTCTAACATTAATGTAGGAAATAATTCAAATAACGTAGTTACGCAAAATAATCCAAATAATTTAAATAACGATCCAAACCCGAATTTACAAAATAATTCAAATAGCGTAGTCGCGCAAAATAATTCAAATGATTTTATTTCGAACGAACAAAATAATTCCGTTTCCAATATGGGTGCTATTAACGTGAACACGTCGGGCGTGTATGGCCCGGCAGGTGGGGGCCTGGTAGGCCGTACAGACAGTAGGCCGGAAGTGGCGGGGTTGAGCCAACCCGAAGAGGGCCTGGTGGGCCACTTAGTTAGTAGGCCGGAGGTGGCGGGGTTGAGCCAACCCGGACAGGGCCTGGTAGGCCACGTAGTTGGTAGGCAGGGAGTAGAGGGCCTGGTAGGCCACACAATAGCAGAGGGAGAGGCGGGGGTGAATGGACCCAGCCGCGGTAGGGTTGATGTGTCGACTAGAGAGGGATATAGCAGCAGGGTGAGAGATAGCGAAGTTAGATGTGGCGAGTGGGGGGGGGGGGGGGGGGGCTACAGGAACCCCACAACAGCGAGTTAGCGGCGAAAGGGGGGGGGGGGCAGAGAGTGCCCCACAGGCGTCAACGGATAATGCGCGGGCCGAAATAGGTAAACCGCAACACCCGGCGACGGAGAGTGATAGGGGGATTGCGAGTATCCCCAACGGCGTGCGACCGAGAAGAGAGAGACAGGTTGACGTCGTGAGAGGGCGGACGAAGCGTCGAGCCCGATCAGAAGAGGGAAGAAGAACAGTGGAGTTTAACCGGGAGGTCGACGAGAGATCTCACGAGCGGGAATACTGCACTACGAAGAAAAGAAGAGAAGAGAATAGAAGAAGTGTCGCCGCGAACGACAGGAGAGCGAGGACGGATAGTGAGCCGTCGGTAGTCGAGATGAGAACGGAGAGTCAGTGGGGTCGAACTTCGGGAGATTGCCGTCGCCCCGGAGAGATGCGACCTGGCGAGGCGCATTACGCGCCGATGGAGGGGTACGCGATGTACCGGTACGAAGACGAGAGCAGTAGAGGGGGTCGAAGAGAAGCTCTCCGGCAGGATATACCTGCCGATCGAGAATACGGTAGCCGCGGGGAGGATTATTCGAGAAGAATAAACTTCGATCCCGAGCGACACATGCAGACTGTAGGACATACTGTAGGCCTTACTGCACATACCATAGGCCATGCTGACAGAGGCAATGTAGGCGATAGGATAGCGCGGACGACGGGATTAAACCCGGAAGTCGCGGAATACATACCGGCGGGTAGGCCAGAAGCTGATAGGCCTATACCGGTACCAGTGCAGCAGTATGACTACAGCATGCAGGGACATAACATATATCCAGGGGAGGGGAGAATTATTGCGGATAGGTGCATGGGCCCCAATATATTAACATCAACCCCAGTACCAAACATACCGGTGGGGGGGGGGACAGGGTGACATTCCCCCATCACAATATCAACAATATACCCCAATAGGAACGAGAGCAACGAACCCCTTGGATGAAAATAGGTCATGCGACACAGAAATATGGAGGGGGCCGCTACCCCCAATGACATACCCAAGTCAAAGGAAAGCAGGAAATAGGACGGACGGATCGCACCAAACAGGAGAAACTATACAACATCCATCGAACCCATTGGAAGCGCAGGCGATGGGGATGGCCACGTTGATCGATGCGTTGAAAACGAGGATCGAGTTACCACCCGTGGAACCATTCAAATTCGATGGGAGTAGGCCGGAAGAATATCTACAGTTTCGGCGCATGTATAGTAACGAAATACTGACAAAGAACTTGACGCAGGCGGAGTGCCTTAAATATCTGCAAGTATACACAGGAGGCCCAGCATACGACATCGTGAGGCAATACCAAGGCATAGAGGGCGGCTTTACGACGGCATGGCGGGCACTGGACAGGGAATACGGGCACCCGGCCAAGATCATCAGGCAAACCCTGAGAGGCATAACATCGGGTGGCCTGCAGGATAATCCCGTTAGCATTAAGACGTTTGCTAACAAAGTCGAAAAGGCGCTAATCGTGCTAAAGACGCTAGACGCGCCATACGAGCTCAACGCGTCCAATAACATCACCACGATAGCGCAGGCACTACCGATCTGGCTGCGCAACAAGTGGAGGAAAATCGCCTTCTCCACTCGAGATAGGAAGGGTGCGGAACCGGGTTTAGAAGAAATGTCAAACTTCTTAAATTACGAAGCTGAACTAATAACCGACCCAGTCTATAGTGAAGATAGCCTGGGAAAGGGACCGAAGACGGATTACCATAGACCGAAACCAGAGCACAACACGTCAAACGCATTACCAAAGCTCAGGCAATCACTGCCATACGCAGCGACGCAGGGGACTGCAAGTCCACAGGTAGCCGAAGGTAAGACCACACCATGGTACGGACAGGGGAAAAATAACAACACAAATAAATATAACCCCAGTACGTCCAGTAGGCCGAACCCAAACAACAAGAATAGTAGGGACTTTGGTACAAACGCAGCTGCGATACGCGATGCACTGTATAAGGACGGCTACAACCAAAATAGCAAATGCCAGCTACATACAAATGCGCTTCATCAAACCATGAACTGCAGGTACTGGCAAGCGCTACCCAGAGAAGATCAGGTAGAATACGCGGCGAGAAATGAGATCTGCTCGCGATGTGTGATGAGTGGACATAGAGCTAGGCAATGCAAGGAGACGCCGGTCAAGTTCGGTCAAAGGAAAGGCCAAACAATGGCAACGAGCACAGTAGGGGCGAAGAAGAGAGGAACAGTGCTACTTGGGGTAGTACCTGTAGCGAGTGATTGGAGAAGGCAATCGATCAGTAACCACACTGATGCTGGTTGATAGTGGAGCTGCCTTCACGTTAGTCGAGGAATGGGTGGCCGAAGAGATAGGATTGAGAACGAGGCCAAGCAGGATGGCGGTAACAACAATCTCTAGCAAAGACGAGGTCCTGGAGATGAGGACCGGACGGTGAGCAATTGCAGCGGTGGCACCGGGATGCGACTACGGGGCAACCATCGACCCCATCCAAGTGATAGAGTCAATCAATATCAATGCCAGGCGGCCAACCAACATCGAGGTCGAGCAATATAAATTTCTGGACAGACATTGACTTCTCAATCCCAGAGGTGGACGTTAGGAAGGTATCCATCATAGTAGGAATGGACTGCCCAACGGCCCACGAAAGAATGCAAACGGTCTTCGGCGAAGACAAACAGTGTGACCCGGTGGCGATACTGACACCATTCGGGTGGACGCTGAGTGGCCCAATCAAGAGCAAGATACCATTTAGGATGTCGGAGACATCAGGATGCATGTTCGCGGGAACCATGCAGGAAATGGGTGACGAGAGAGCAGAGGAGCAGCTTAAGAGACTGCTCAGGCAAGATTTCGAGGGACTAAAGGAGACCGGGGTCGGGACCTCGGTAGAAGACAAGCAGGCTTTACAAAGTCTGGAGGAATCGATGACATGCGATGAGGGGCGATATACCATAGGGATGGTATGGAAGCTACCGAAGCTACCGTTACCCGACAACAAAGGGATGGTACTTACGAGGCTTCGCAAATTAAAGCAGACGTAAAACGGAGCCCCGAGAAAAATGAGTATATCCACAAGACAATCAAGAAGTATGTCGAGAAAGGATGGGCCGTGGAGTTACCGGTCGACGAACCAAACACGGATAGGACCTATTACCTGCCACTCCACGTGGCCTTAGATCCAAAGAAAGGTAAACTACGGATGGTAGTGGACGCGTCGGCAAAGACCAACGGAAAATGTCTAAACGACTATCTGCTAGAGGGTCCCAACATTTACAACTCAGGGATAGAGGTCCTACTTAGAGTTTAGAAATGGGAAACACGCCTTCACCTGTGACATAGAAGGCATGTTCAACCAAGTCCGTGTGACGGAAGAGGATAGCGACAGTCAACGCTTCCTATGGTACGACGGCGATGAGGAACCGTCGACCATACCGATGTATAAGATGATAGTACAGAATATGGGAGCCAAGTCGTCTTCATTTACAACGACTATGGCCGTAAGAGACACGGTAAAGGGAAAGGAAGATAAATGCAGCACTAGAGCCGTCGATATGATTCGACGCGGCTTCTACGTAGACGACGGGATGGAGTCTGGAAATACGGTTAAGGAGCTGCTGGACACAGGGCGCGAGGTTCGCGACATCCTTAAGGGATCCGGCTTTAACCTAACCAAATTCCAATCCAGTTCTGAGGAATTTATCAAGGCGATAGAGGATAGGAGACCTGAATCGACCATGGATAATCCCACAACAGCCAAGGGGCAGGACATGGCAAACAAGAGGATAGAGTCTCAACAGAAGGCACTGGGAATCGTGTGGGATAAAGAGACAGATGAACTGAAGTACCAGTTAAGCCAGGAGGGCGCAGACATCCACACAAAGAGGGGCTATGTGTCGTACATAGCAAGGATATACGATCCCCTAGGCCTAGCATCCCCATTACTAGTCACGGGAAAACAGATACTCAAGAGAGTATACAAATTAAAGGACGAGTGGGACGCAGAGGTCCCGGAAGAGATTAGAAAGCAGTGGCATAAGTGGACGGAGAGCCTGGAGCAGATGGGAACATACAGCATGCCGCGAGTGTATTTCCGGATGGGAGACATGACGAGCCTGGACCTACACATGTTCTCCGATGCGTCATTAGAGGCATACGGAGCAGCACTCTATTTAGTACAACGAGAGGGGGCTCATAAACCCAGACTCGCCTTCAGCAAGGCGAAGTCAACACCACCAGATTCGGCATCGGTTCCCAAACTAGAATTGACAGCTGCGAGACTAGGAGTTAGGGCCACGACCTACCTAATGGATACAATACCAAACATAGTGGAGACACACTACTGGACGGATTCCATGGTAGTTCTTGGCTGGCTACATAACGAGAAAACGCGATACCCAATATTCGTCGCAAATAGAGTGGACGAAATAAGGGCGACCACAGAACTGGAAAGGTGGCACTACTGCCCAACGGACGAGAACCCAGCGGACTTGTTGTCGAGGGGCGTGGCACGCCACACTTTCTTGAAGAAGGAAGTATTGTGGCAACATGGGCCACAATTTCTGAGCGATAAGGAGGCCTGGCCGCCGATGAGAAAGGTGGACCCGGGCTCAGAAGTAGTGTCAGAGGGAAGAAGAAGGAGATTCAGAGGGAGAAGAGATATACTCCCAGATGGTGAGGGAGATTAGGGACGTGCAACCAAAACAAGAACTATGCGATAACCCGACGGATAAACTCCTCAGCTACAGCTCTAGTTGGTATAAGACCAAGAAATTAGTGGCGTACTGGAGAGCCTTCGGGAATTTCCTCGCGGGAGTTGGCAGAGGCAAGAAGATCAGAACAACCATAGATCTGGAAGGAGCGGCCAAAGCAGTCATCCGCTATGAACAACGGAAGAACTATGGCGACGAGGTGGAACGCGTCGGTAAGCAACAGCATCTTCGACGGGACAGCGAACTGATCACGCTGTCACCACAACTTAATGATGACGGGATTCTAGTAATGAACTCTAGGGAGGGTTACAACAACAGTATCGTCGTACCACCGAAGCCCATCATCATCCCTACAGGATCGCCAATAGTCCACCAGATTATCTGGGACTCCCACAAGTCGATATTGCATGGGGGCACCAACCGAACCCTCACGGAGATAAGGAGGACCTATTGGGTCAAGCAGTTGAGGAAGAAGGTAAAAGCGGAAGTGGGGCAGTGCCAGACCTGCCGACGAGCGAAGAAGGAGCGAGCCATACAGGAGATGGCGCCACTACCGGCGAGTAGGGTAAGACAGCACGACCCGCCATTTACGCATTGCGGTGTGGACATGTTCGGGCCGATAAAGATCAAAGTGATGCGACACACGGAGAAACGCTACGGCATTATCTTCGTATGTAACAACACACATGCGGTAGGGATAGAACTCGCCCAAGATGCAACCGCATCAGCATTCATTAATGCATTAGAGAGGTTCAGAGACCGCAAAGGTGGGACGATCGCAGTGATATACAGCGACAATGGCACCAATTTTGTGGGGGCAGAGAACGAGATGTAGAGGCCTTGGACATCTTGGAAGGGGAGGAAGTCAGGGCAGCCATGAGACGATGACAAGTAAAGTGGGAGAGAAGGACGCCGTATGCACCACATACGTTAGGATGCGTCGAGAGACTGGTGGGCAGTTTGAAGCGTCTCATGACGGAGTAAATGAACACTCATTTGGTCATGGAGGACGGCTTGAGAACAGTACTTGCGAAGTGCGAGGGTATCATTAACAGCAAACCGCTATACCCGGAGAATGATGACCCTGAGTCATTAGATGTGCTGACGCCAAGCCATTTTCTAATGGAAAGGCCAGCGACCATCAATATGCGGGGTGTAGATCCAGACAACATATACTCCCGCCAGAGTTGGAAAGTCGCTAAAGCGATAAGCGCAGAGTATTGGAGGAGGTGGGTTGAGGAATACCTACCCACGCTTCACAAAATAAGCAAGTGGAGGAAGTCGAATAGGGAGCTAAAAGAGGGAGATCTCGTAATCGTCACGGATGATACTATCATCAACAACCAGTGGCGGTTGGCGAGAGTTGTAGGCACTTACTACGATGAGGACGGAAGAGTCCGATCTGTAGAAGTGTGGATAGGTGGCAAGATAGGTGCGAAGGACAGAAAAACCTACAGGAGAGCTGTAGGGAAATGCTGTCTATTAGAAGGGGCACCTTAGATTGGAGTTAGAGAGGAGTTTAGTCGTCCAAGTTTTGGACTGAGGGGGGTGGGATTGAGGGCGAGACGCCCTTCCCACACATATAAAAATAGAAAATAAAAATAAAAATAATAGTACATAGCAGGTACGCAGTTAGTAGGCAGAAGTTAGTCAGTAAGAGGGTAGTTAGCAAGAGGGAGTTAGTTAGTTAGTTAGTTAGTTAGGAGGTACGTAGTACCATCAGTTAGTAGAGTTAGAGTAAGAGTTAGAGGGTACGTAGTACTGTCAGTTAGTAGAGAGTAGTAAGAGGGTACGTAGTACCGTTAGTTAGTGGAGTAGTGAGAGGGTACGTAGTACCGTTAGTTAGTGGAGTAGTGAGAGGGTACGTAGTACCATTAGTTAGTGGAGTAGTGAGAGGGTACGTAGTACCGTTAGTAGAGAGTAGTAAGAGGGTACGTAGTACCGTTAGTTAGAGAGAGAGTAAGAGTTAGAGGGTTCGTAGTACCGTTAGTTAGTGGAGTAGTGAGAGGGTACGTAGTACTGTTAGTAGAGAGTAGTAAGAGGGTACGTAGTACCATTAGTTAGAGAGAGAGTAAGAGTTAGAGGGTACGTAGTACCATTAGTTAGAGAGTTAGAGGGTACGTAGTACCGTTAGTTAGTAGAGTAAGAGTTAGAGGGTACGTAGTACCGTTAGTTAGAGAGAGAGTAAGAGTTAGAGGGTACGTAGTACCGTTAGTTAGTTAGAGAGAGAGTAAGAGTTAGAGGGTACGTAGTACCATTAGTTAGAGAGAGAGTAAGAGTTAGAGGGTACGTAGTACCGTTAGTTAGTTAGAGAGAGTAAGAGTTAGCAAGAAAGTATGTAGTACTAGTTAGTAAAAGATAGAGATAGAGGTAGAAGGGTATATATGATATAGATATTAGTTAGCAGTCAGTAATTAGTAGCGAGAGGGGGGCATGTGAGTACAGCTGGATAAATCATGTGGCCACGCGATGCATACTGTTGTACTGCACAGGCCCACAGAGTAGGCCAGAATGTGGATTAGGAGATAGAATAATCCATAGGCAGTAGCAAGTAGTAGGACAGTAGGGTTAAAAGTAAATTAAAATAAATAGAAGAATAGGGCTGAAAATTGCAAATTTAGGGTACAATTTAATAACTCAGAAATTCAGAGAGAGATAGGCCATCGAACTGAACTTAAACCACCTAAACTCATCACTCATCACGTTTGCGCCTTGTGTTAGCTTATCCAATTCCGCTAACACAAACCCATAGAGTGAGCCATTAAGCAATATTGGGAGCACGAGGTTGATTACCAATCAACCTCGTGTCACCCCAGTAAACGGGGACAACAGGCCCCAAAGGAGACACACACAATAAGGGTCAGGGGCCAAACCCCTAACCAAGAGAGAACAGCAAGGGCGAAGGGAAGCACTTCAGAGGGGGGCAAAGGGTGCCAACAGGGATATTAGCCAATGGGGGGACAGCATCGACTAAGTACTGTAACGGCCAAACCCGTGCAGTATATATTACCTGTACAGCAATCATTCACTCAGCTTACTCAGTTAGTTCAGTAGGGTGGAACGGTGACTTCTATCACCGTCCGCTACCGCCATCATACTTATCTACCGGTAACTGTGCCATACTATACTAAAGCCTATATATCAACTATATTATACCTTATACATATAACCGAACATCAGAACTCTTTTACCTTTCACACACGGCAGGGACGCGTAGATAGAAAACCCAACGGATAAACCGGGATCCGTAGATCCCGTCACAGTGATAGAATCAGATCCGCCCAGCTGCCCTGACAGTGATAGAATTAGATCCGCCCAGCTGCCCTGACAGAGATAGAATCCTAGCAGCTGCCCTAACAGTCTGACAGTGATAGAACTAGATCCAACCAACTGGCCTGACAGACTGTGACTGACGGCTACTAAAGACGAAGATGAGTCGAGAGAGAGGAACGACACCGCCGCGGACCCCGGACGACGATCTAACGATCCGCGAGGCCACGGCGAGACAATACGGACCCACGACGCCGGTCGATGCTACGTCGATAACGAGTAACCCGGCGAACCAAGATGCGGGGGGTCGTCTACAGCGAGAGGACGAGTTTGGAGAGGAGAGAGACGAGTCGACACAGGGCGGCGGTCGATATGCCGATGTCGCCGGCCAGCGAGAGGCCGAGGGCGACGGACGGCCCACCGGAACGGCAACGGTGGGGCCGACGGTACGACGCCGAACCCGGAGGGAGAGAGGAGATGTCGACGACGAGGGCGTCGGGGTCGTACGGCTCCGACGAGCCTACGCCGCGACCCGGGAGCAACTGAAGGAAGCTAGAGGAGGGGCTGAGATAGACCAGGTGAAGTTGAGGAGACGACTAGGTGAGTCGAACAGATACTTTGATTACCTAGTGCGTTCTGGGCAGGGAGAACTGGCCGAGGAGAGAGCGAGAGGGGTTGCCTTCGAACTGTTTGGGCTATGGGAACGTAGGGGTATGGGGCCTGGTGTAGTGTACATAGGGCCATACTTAGTCGATGCCAGGGAAGTTAAGTTAGTGGGTTGGGCGGGACCGCACGAGGGCGAATCCGAGGTTAGCTCCGAGGATTCGGTCTCGTTGGTCAGCGAGAACCCCGGAGAGTGGGGGAAAGTTAGTAGGACGGAGGGGCGGCGGGAGTCCGTCGCAACCGATAAGTCTGCTACATCCTCCGCAAAAGAAAGACGGGTGCGAGAGAGTGAGCGCATGGCATATAAATTAAAAATGGAAGAATTAGAGTGGCGACTGAGGGGAAGGAAGGAGCAAGAGAGTGAACGCGAAGAGCGTGAGGCAAGAGAACAGAGCGTGCGGTACACGTACAGTACGTACAGTAACCGTACGGGTGAGGGGGGTAGTAGTAGTGCGTTAGGAAATATTGGTATTAATAGTACTGTAGTAAATAACCCTAATCCCTTTATTACAGGAAATATTTTACCCGGTAGTAGTAATTTAAGTTTAAATTCAAATAATAATATTAATTCAAATATTCAGAATAATCAAAATAATTCAAATAATTCGAATAGCAATTTAAATTTTGAAAATAATAATAATTCTAACTTAAATAATTTAAATAATAATCCCGTTTCAAATTCTAATAATTTAATTGATTTAACAAATAATATTGGGAATGGTGCTATTAATATGAACGCGTCAGACGTGTATAGCCCGGCAGACGGCGGCCTGGTAGGCCACGTAGTTAGTAGGCAGGAAGTGGCGGGGTTGCGCCAACCCGACGGCGGCCTGGTAGGCCACGTAGTTGGTAGGCAGGAGGTAGCAGGGTTGAGCCAACCCGAGGTTGGCCTGGTAGGCCTCGCAGTAGTAGAGAGAGAGGCGGGGGTGAATAGACCCAGCCGTAGTAGAGATAGTGTGTCGACTAGAGAGGAGTGTAGAGACGAAGTAAGAGATATTGAAGTTAGATGTGGCGGGTGGGGGGGGGGCTACGGGCGCCCCACCACGGAAGATTAGTGGCGAGAGAGGGGGGGCAGAGAATGCCCCACAAGAGGTACGCAGAAGTGTAGTGAGAGATAATGAAGTTAGAAGTGGCGGGTGGGGGGGGACTACGGGCACCCCACCGCGAGACATTAGTAGCGAGAGAGGGGGGCAGGGAGTGTCCCACAGGCGTCGGCGGATAATGCGCGGGCCGAATTAGGTAAACCGCAACACCCGGCGACGGAGAATAATAGGGGGATTGCGAGTATCCCCAGCGGCGTGCGATCGAGCAGAGAGAGACAGGTTGACGTCGCGAGAGGGCGGGCGACGGAACGTCGAGCCCAGTCAGAAGAGAGAAGATTAGTAGAGTTTAATAGAGAGGTCGAAGATAGAAGAAGTGGAGAGAGTAGAAGAATCGTTGCTAGGAGCAACAGGAGAGCAAGGACGGATAGCGAGCCGTCAGTAGTAGAGATTGAGACGGAGAGTCAGTGGGGTCGAACTTCGGGAGATTGCCGTCGCCCCGGAGAAACGCACCGCAGGCCAGGAGAGGGGTACAGGATGTACCGATACGAAGAAGAGAACAGGAGTGGGGATCGAAGAGAAACTTCCCGACGTGATATAGCTGCCGATCGAGAGTACGGTAGTCACGGGGAGATTCGAGAAGAATAAACTTCGATTCGGAAGGGCACATGCAGACTGCAGGACATACTGTAGGCCTTACTGCACATACTATTATAGGCCATGCTGGGAGAGATAGAGTAGGCGATAGGGTAGCGCGGACGACGGGATTAAACCCGGAAGTCGCGGAGTACATACCGGTAGGTAGGCAAGAAGTGAATAGGCCTATATCGGTACCGGTACAGCAGCATGACTATAATTTCCAGGGACACAACATATATCCAGGGGAGGGGGTAATTATTGCAGATAGATGTATGGGCCCCAATATATTAACATCAACCCCAGTACCAAACATACCGGTGGGGGGGGGGGACAGGGTGACATTCCCCCATCACAATATCGACAATATACCCCAATAGGAGCAAGGACATCGAACCCCTTGGATGAGAACAGGTCATGCGGACAATCACTACCACATGCGGCCACACAGGGGACTGCTAGTCCACAGTTAGCTGGTAGCAGGGCCACACCATGGCGGGGACAGAAAGAAAATAACACCATAAATAAACATAATCCCAATGTACCCAGTAGGCCGAATACAGACAACCAAAACACTAAATCGGTACATATAAACCTAGGCGCGATACGTGAGGGACTATACAGGGAACGCTATGATCCAGGATTCGAATGTCAATTACATCGGGATGGAACACATAAGACCAGGAGTTGTAAGCACTGGCAAGCGTTGCCCAAACAAGATCGTATAGCCTACACAGACGCGAACGGACTATGTCATCGATGTGTGGTAGAAGGACACAGATCCGGAGAGTGTAGAGAAACAGCAGTTAGAGAGTCCGAGACTGGAGGCCAGGCAATGGCCACAAGCACGACAGAAGAGAAGAAGAAGAGAAAAGTACTACTCGGGGTAGTACCAGTAAAGATATCAGGAGAGGGCGGTCGATCAGTAACGACATTAATGCTGGTCGACAGTGGAGCAGCCTTCACGCTGGTGGAGAACTGGGTGGCCGAAGAGATAGGGCTAAAGACAAGGCCGAATAGAATGGTGGTGACTACCGTCTCGAGTAAAGATGAGGTCCTGGAGACGAGGGTGGGGCGGTGCAGGATAGCAGCGATTGCACCGGGATACGACTATGGGGCGACGATCGACCCCATCCACGTCATAGAATCGATAAACATCAACGCCAGGCGACCAACCAACATTGAGGTCGAACAATATAGATTCCTGGATGGTATCGATTTCTCAATACCAAAGGTGGACGTTAGGAAGGTGTCCATTATAGTAGGGATGGACTGCCCGACGGCCCACGAGAGAACGAAGACGGTCTTCGGCGAAGACAGGCAGCGGGATCCGACGGCGATCCTCACGCCGTTCGGGTGGATGCTTAGCGGCCCAGTTAAAACTAAGATACCATGCAGTGTGACAGAGACATCAGGATGCATGTTACCAGGCACCGCAGACACAGAGGACGAAGATAAGAAGCCGGAGGAGATAGTAGAGCCAGATAGGGAGGTGACAGTAAGAAAGTGGGCAGAGGAGAGTAGGTTTCCCAGCAAGCATCGGTATGGAGATGAAGCGGAGCGGACGGCGAGGTGTCCGGAGGACAACACTCCAGAGGAGTGTCTGGAGGAGTGTCTAGAGGAGTGTCCGGAAGAGATGCCGGTCCGGTTTGGAGGCATACCGACAAGGGGGAAGTCGAGAAGGAAGGCAGGATGGAAAGGAATAGGACTACTGTTCTGCCTGTTCTTTCACTTTCTATTCATTCTGCCAGCGTGAGACAACAAAGAAAGAGATGGCATTTTGATGCCAAGAGAGGACATAGTTAAGAAGGTGGTGGAGAGACCCGATTTTGGGGTGGTGAAAGGGGGAGAGCCAATTCCAGATGAGTTGGAGTTGGCGAGGAAAGTGGGTGGAAAGATAAGAGGACGCGCAGGGGGACAGCGGGACAGTGCCTTATGGAAGAATCGATGGAAGATCGAGGGGCAGCTTAGAGTTTAGTCGTCCAATATTTGGACTGAGGGGGGTGGGAATGAGGGCGAGACGAGACGCCCTTCCCACAAGAAATTAATTATTTAATTAAAAATAAAAATAAATAATAATAAATAATTAAATAATAATAGTTAGCAGAAGATAAGTTAGTAGAGGGTAAGTTAGAAGGCGGCGGGGTAAGGGAGTGTGGCATATTGTCATGCTACGAGTAGTAGTAGGGAGGTTGTGGGCACCGTAAGCGCCACGTAGAAGGATAGTAAGTAGAGAAGTTAGAAGGCGGCGGGGTAAGGGAGTGTGGCATATTGTCATGCCACGAGTAGTAGTAGGGAGGTTGTGGGCACCGTAAGCGCCACGTAGAAAGTAGTAGCAGAGAGGGGTTGTGGGCACCGCAAGCGCCACGTAGAAAGTAGTAGCAGAGAGTGGTTGTGGGCACCGGAAGCGCCACGTAGAAAGATATTAGCAGAGTAGAAGTAGTAGTAGAATGGTTGTGGGCACCACAAGCGCCACGTAGATAGAGAGTTAGTAGAGTTAGTAGAGAGTTGGTAGAGTTAGTAAGAGGGTACGTAGTACCGGTTGTGGTTGTGGGCACCGTTAGCACCACGTAGATAGAGGTATTAGTTGAGGTGGAGATGTAGATAGAATAGAGGTAGTAGAGAGGGCACATAGGGTGCCAGAGAGTAGAGTAGTAGAGAGGGCACATAGGGTGCCAGGTAGTAGAGTAGTAGAGGGTAGATAGTAGAGTGGTTGTGGGCACCACAAGCGCCACGTAGATAGAGGGTTTTAGTTAGTGTTAGTAGTAGAGTGGTTGTGGGCACCGCAAGCGCCACGTAGATGGAGGTAGTAGCAGAGGGTTGTGGGCACCCTAAGCACCACGTAGTAAAAGAGTTAGAGTTAAAGTTAGTAGGCTTAGAGAGATAGTTAGAGTTAGTAAGAGAGTTAGATAGTTAGCAAGTGAGTAGTAGGTAGATAGTATGATAGCACAGGGGTAGCATTAGAGGTCAGGGCCTTAGAGAGTGGCAGAGATTAGAGAGGAGATAGTGAGAGGAACTGTTGGCGAGAGAGAGGAGTGCGATTCAGGTGTGGGGAGAGGGTAAGAGCGAGTTGAGTCAGAGAGCGGAGTTAGAGTGGTGAGAGTGTTGGGGAAACAAAAATTGTATGAGAGAAGCGCACGATCGGCCCGACACGAGACGCCAGAGGGTAGTGACATCATACCCATAGGGAGCGGCCTGGAAAGCCGACTCCGAAAAAATAGACCCACCCCACACCCGATAATAGATCGGGATCCAGCGGAATTGTAGCGCACTTGAGTTGGATGCTATCTTCTCACCGGGAAGATAGCATGGGGGGGAGTGTTAGCTTATCCAATTCCGCTAACACAAACCCATAGAGTGAGCCATTAAGCAATATTGGGAGCACGAGGTTGATTACCAATCAACCTCGTGTCACCCCAGTAAACGGGGACAACAGGCCCCAAAGGAGACACACACAATAAGGGTCAGGGGCCAAACCCCTAACCAAGAGAGAACAGCAAGGGCGAAGGGAAGCACTTCAGAGGGGGGCAAAGGGTGCCAACAGGGATATTAGCCAATGGGGGGACAGCATCGACTAAGTACTGTAACGGCCAAACCCGTGCAGTATATATTACCTGTACAGCAATCATTCACTCAGTTTACTCAGTTAGTTCAGTAGGGTGGAACGGTGACTTCTATCACCGTCCGCTACTGCCATCATACTTATCTACCGGTAACTGTGCCATACTATACTAAAGCCTATATATCAACTATATTATACCTTATACATATAACCGAACATCAGAACTCTTTTACCTTTCACACACGGCGGGGACGCGTAGATAGAAAACCCAACGGATAAACCGGGATCCGTAGATCCCGTCACACCTTGGCAAGGCACCACCTACGGGTGAGCGATCGGGCAGAGTTCGAGATGGCAGGCAAACTTGTGGGAGAGGAGAGAAGCAGAAGAGAGGGAGGAGGAAGCTAGGGCGCAGAGCTACGGCTTCGAGGAACAAATGGCCTTAGACGTACTTCGTTGGACTTCGTCAGGGAGTTCGGGGGAGTCTCTAGGGAAAGAACTGGGGTGGACGGTGGGATCACCGAAACAGTCGACGTCGGGATTGCAAGCGATGCCCATACCAGCAGGCGCCGAGGGCGATCAACCGCAAAGGAAGCTAGGGGAGCTTGAGGAATGGAGAGTTACGGGCAAGAACCAAGGCGGGAAGGGACATAGTGGGTCCACCAGGATACCGGGGTTGGAACCACTGCGAGAGGAGGACGAGGACGACGACGAGTTCAGAGAGATGCCACCCATCGAGAGGATAGGCCACTCGGACACGGACTGGGTTGGCGGGAGGGTGGTGACGGCCAGTGGGGCAAGAGCCTTCTGGGACAAACCCGGCAAGCGGGCCTGGGTGCACGAGGGACCGGCGATGGATTTCGCGGGGAGCACTATCAGGTTGGGCGATCAACCGGGGACGGCACCACGAGTAGTATTCGGGGAGACAATGCCCGGGAGGGGTGAGGAAATCGACGTAGACAGGGACGCTAACGTCCAGAAGTTTGCCTATCAGCGACTCCACAGACCGCGGAGATCGCTTGGGACGAAAGACGACGTGGGGCGGGAGACATTGGTGCTCGGCTGTGACTACTGTGGGAGACAGACCCACCAGGAAATGAGCTGCCTGTACCGATTCCAGAAAGGGACTAGTTGTCTCTACTGCCGCGAGTCGAGCCACAGGATTGGGCGTGTCCACGGTTGCATAACCGATGTCCGAAGTGTAACTTTTGGGGACACTACGGACACCAGTGCGACTGGATGGACGATGAGGAGAAGTTCAGGATCTTCGAAGAATGGGCCGACGTCGGGGCCATGACGCGGCAACGCATGAAGGCCCAGGAGTTTAATTGGGGTTTCTTCCTAATCAACCAGGAGGCTCACTTGGAGATCATAAAGAGGAGGCTACCGTTTACCTATCAAGAGGTAGCGACGGCGGCGTCGTATGCCGGGGTAATAAATACACAAAGGTATTTGGACAGGTGGACACCACAGAACCGAGGGGAGTTTAGGGATTTCTTGGCGGAGCACGTGCCGCAGGCAATGAAGATGATCTTATGGGACGCCACCAGGGGGAGACAACAGGGCCACTCGGAGGGGCCACCGGCGAAGCGATATCGGGCACTGATAACACCAGCGCCCAAGGAGCCAATGACCGGGATCAGTAGGGAGGTGGCGGCGAAAGTCCGAAGGCAGAAAGCGGATCCCAGAGGAGCGGTAGTGACCAAGAAACGACCCAGGGAGGAGGACGCCAGAGGGAACTATCTCAGGAGGGACAAATAGGTTCCCAGGGCTGGGAGAGAGAAACTGAGACTTGGACGTGGTACGCCTGGAAGGCGCCACGTGGGAAGTACGAACTATTAAGTACAAATTCAAAATGATGCAAATAATTAAATAAGTGCAATTTGTATGTACGTACGTAGTAATCAGTAGTTTAGTCATGAAATATACATTCGAAGTAAGTACTATAGTCATACAACCTTTCTCAATTAGCTACTGGGACTGGGGGGCTAACTGACTATGGCACTATGGACGAGACACCAGACGATTTCACACTTCTTGAGTGCGACAGCACAGGAGGGGGGTGGGACTCGTCAGAAAGGATAAGGAGGTCAAAGAGGGGTCGAGTAAAGGTGATAGTGCGGTGTGCGGAGAGAGCGCGGATGCAATTCAAGTGTGGGGGGGGAGGATAAGAGGCTGAGTGAGGGACAGGGAAGTCCGAGAGTTAGAGTGAGAGAGAAGAGGAGTAGAAGAGAGTCAGGGTGAGAACGGAGTGGAGTCAAAGTGGCGAAAGTGTTGGGGAAACAAAAGTCGTGTGAGAGGAGCGCACAATCAGCCCGACATGGGATGCCAGGCGAACCCGGGTAGCGATATCATACCCATAGGGAGCGGCCTGGAAAGCCGGCTCTGAGAGAAAATAGTTCCACCCCACACCCGATACTAGATCGGGGTCCAGCGGAATTGTAGCGCACTTAAAGGTGGATGCTATCTTCTCACCGGGAAGATAGCATGGGGGGGAGTGTTAGCTTATTCAATTCCGCTAACACGAACCCATAAAGTCAATCATTAAGCAATATTGGGGGCCACGAGATTGGATAATCAATAACTCGTGTCACCCCAACAAAGTGGGAAGGAGAGACGCACAATGAGGGTCAGGGGCCAAACCCCTAACAGAGGGAGAATAGCTGGAGTGAACGGGAACACTCCAAAGGGCGCCAACAAGGATATTAGCCAATCAGGGGGGAAGCATCGGCTATTTACTGTAGCAAGGCCAAACCGTGCAATATATTATTAGGTATCAGCAATCATTCAGTTCAGTTATCTCAGTATGTTATTGGTGTTAGTTGGGATAGTTTAGCTAGGGAAGTACCGGGACTTCAATTACCGTTTCCCGCCTTCCATATACCAACATTTAGATACTCTATACTATAACACATTATCTATACCTATCTATACCCGGAAATTATATACAACGAACAACGCAAACTCTTTTACCTTTCACACACGGCGGGGACGCGTAAATTGACAAACGGATAAATCGGGATCCTTCGTGGATCCCATCACATTCTTATATTTTTTAAATAGATTATGTTGTCGTACTGATAATGTTTTTGGCAGTTTGGAGAACAATAAATTTTTTTGAGTGTATAAACCGGGGTTTAAGGAAACATCCAACCCACACTTTATAAGGTAAAACTTCCCTTCTATGCCGCAGACGCCTTTTGGATTTACAGCCGAAAGGAAAAGAGCTGAGAGCAGAGAGCTTATGCAATCAATAAAGTCTCATAAAGGCAATCAAAGGCGGCAAGTATTAAGACCTTTATAGAACAATTATTAGTAACTAACCTTAGTATAGATACCACTGTGTGTTAGTTATCACTTTAAATTACATTCTTATGATTAACTTTCACAGAAAGACTGCTGCCGCCTGGCTTCCAGTTACCAACAGACTGCCTACCAGTTACAGACAGGGGCGTCACTGAACAGTGAAAAAAGAATAATAAAATTAAAGGTTACTAAATTACAACACTCCAAATCCGGGCGCGGGGTCACGCTTCTACACGAGGTGATGTGTCACGTCTCTACCCGAGCCCGGGGTCACGTCTCTATACGGGCGTGGGGTCACGCTTCTACACGGGCGCCGGGTCACGCTTCTAGACGGGCACGGGGTGATGTGTCACGTCTCTACCCAGGTGCGGGGTCACGTCTCTACACGGGTGCGGGGTCACGCTTCTACATGGGCGCGGGGTCACGCTTCTACATGGGCATGGGGTGATGTGTCACGTCTCTACCTGGGCGCGGGATCACAGCTCTACACGGGCGCAGGGTCACGCTTCTACACGGGGTGATGTGTCACGTCTCTACCCGGGCGCGGGGTCATTTCTCCACACGGGCGCAAGGTCATGGTTCTACACGGGCGCGGGGTCACGTCTCTTATAGAATTATATTCTCTAAACGCTGTGGATTTTCAAAATTTTTATTTTATTCGAATTAACTTTGCTAAAGATTACATTAAGTCCTCATTTGTATTTGCTATATCTATTTGTACGATGATTAGTCAAGTGGTTCAGTAGCTCAGTCGGTAGAGCGTTGGAAATTATATGTAGTGTGTATTGAGTTCGAATCCTAGTAGGTGCAAATTGTTTTCCTATTACTATTACTATTTCCCACCTGCCAGCCCGGTTTGTAATACCGGTGTAAGAAAAAACGAATGCAGGAATGTACGGTCTAGGCTGGTTGGAATGGTAGGTAGAAGTTTTGAAAGCAACGGTAATCGTTGTCTGGTTGTGGCGGTAGCAACCGACGGTGAGACGGTACGTATGTAAAAGCTGTAGCAGTGACCTCAGTACGGTTGATCCGTACCGGTCTGTACTGATGTAGCAATTTGGTCAGTAGTTCTGTAGTTGCAATTACCGTCCTGCTGATGTAGTATCAAATCAATAGGCCTAATCAAAGCAGCAATGCGTGGCCCTGGTCTGTAGTCCAGTTAGTCAGTATCAAGGCCCATAGGTTTCTTTCAACTCGCAGCGCCATTTGTTAGTTCCCAAGGTAAACGTGAAGATATAATAAAGATAAGTGATGATCATATATATCTATATATTCCTATAAACCTGCAGTCCCATACTGATGGTATGACGGCATAAAGTAAAGCAGGACGGACGAATACAATGTACTGCTGTACTGAATCTATCTATCTCTACCTCCTGCCGTACTGACCTAGGTAGTAACCGGTATCTCCTTGGAATCCTCCTACCTATATACATACAGTATATCAGTCCCGCATAACACCATCAATCATAACCCTAACATTTACATTGTTACCCTATGAAGGAGAACGTATCGTGGAGGTTATGGATGAATCACGGCAGACGCGCGCGCCTATCGGTCACCTTGGTGATGATTTCGAAGTAACGACTACGATCACTGACGATCCTTTAGAGGAACTTCCTGAGATTGAAAGGAACCTCCCGAAGAAATCTCAGACGGAGATTCGACAACTTGAAGCAACAGATGCTGTAGTTTGTATACAACCTTCAGAAACACCAACCCATAGATCCAGATGATTATGATTATAGTGTGGGAGGAAGCGCTCGACCAATTGGAGATCTTATATATGAACGAGTGTGGTACCCTGCCAATACGATGTGTTGTAAATGTGGCGTCGCTGGACATCATATGACAAAGTGCAGTGGAAAGCACATTACTACGACTCAACTAATCTGTGGATGGTGTGGAGATCAAGGGTCTCATACCTTTTATACTTGCTGGAGATTTATGGCTCAATGTACTTATTGCAATATAAAAGGGCATCGAGCATCTGAATGCCAACTAAGAGACATACCTTATGAACACGAATCTGTAAAACTCGTGAGAAAACTGTTCGATGAGTGGGAAGATTTAGCCGATGAACATGTATCGGCACAAAGAAGACGATTTCCGATGAGGGCGCATCTTGGATTTTGGGCGGTAAATCCCCAAACGATGATGTCGGAAGGATACATCTCCGCTATGCCCCAATATGACGAACTTATCAAGGTAGTCGACATCTTGCCTCACGACAGTGGATTCCGAGTGGTGCGCGAGTATCTATTACAGATTCACCCGGACAAAAAGAACACGTGGAATTTTCAGAAAGTCGTAAATCGTATCACGTATGGTGAATTTGATCGTTTCCGAACTGAAAAGCGGAATAAAGGAGCTTGGTTAACCGTCGCATGGGCGTACCGAGCCGCGTTCTATCATAGGCGTATACGAGCGAGCGTATTCGAGGAAGAGGAGATCCTAGAGGCGACAAATATACCAGCCACTCTGGTTGCGCCGTCTGCACGTCACCCTCGGGAGGACGGGCAGGGTAGGATCATAAGGGTCCAGAAAGTTAGCCAACAATTAAAGAAGTCTATTAATATACAAGAACGCAAGGGAGTCGAGCCGACTATTCGAATTACTCGGGATACGGTATCGCTTCCTAGAGAACCAACAGGAGGATCGGGACATACACCAGCTGATCAAAAGGGGGTGCAAGCTACTCTTGGGTCTGCGTCGTCCGCTTCCCGCGCGTTCCCAGACGTTTTACCAACTGTAGTGACAACTGATCGGTCACGAGGAATCGGTAGAGGTTTCGGGATACCAAATAGACGAATTTGTGAGGAAACGGGCGCACCGTCTCCCAACGTCCAAACAAAACCAGTGACTCGCCCCACGAGTCCCATATCGCGAGCAAAGTCACCTGTGCGCAGTTTTCGAGGACGAGGCAGGGCTCGATCTACTAAGCAATAAAAGGGAGGGCAAGGGTGGACGGAAGACTCGTGAGCCTTTCTTGTGAATTTGTGATTTATTTGAATTATATGTTTTATATTTAGTAAGTTTTGTATTCTGGAAGAACTCGTATTTAGTAAGATTTATATTTAGTAAGAATTTGTATTTTGCAAGATTTATATTTTATATTTGTGATTATTCCGAACTTATGCAATTTATATTGTTCCGAATACTATGCAATATATATCTTATAAGCAGTATTTGTATTTACAGTGAGATAGAAAGTAAGAGTAGATGGAAGACTCGTGGGCCTTTCTTATAGTTTCATTTGTAAAGCATTATATTTTCTATTTAGAAAGTTTTATAGTTAGAAAGTTTTGTACTTAGAAAGACTCATATTTGTAATTATTCCGAACTTATGCAATCTATATTTAGGCACAAAAGTATTTGTAATTATTTGAATTTATGCAATATTTGAGATGCAATAGTAGATGGAAGACTCGCGAGCCTTTCTTATGATTTTCATTTATTTGTATTTGTAATTATTTGAATTTTGCAATATTGAGATGCAATAGATTTATATTGGTGAATTTAATTTAGATTTATATTGTACTTACTTAGTAAAGCCTTAAATATGTAAAGTTTGAATTTGTAATTATTTTGTATCGAATCATTATGTAGAAAGGAAGTATTGTTTGAAATTTAATTTGTAAATATGTAAGTACGCCCTAAGTATTCTATAATTTGATTGATTATTGGTGAAAACCGTATATTTTATGCACTATAATATCCTGTTTTCATGGAGCGGTATAGAATTATATTCTCTAAACGCCGTGGATTTTCAAAATTTTTATTTTATTCGAATTAACTTTGCTAAAGATTACATTAAGTCCTCATTTGTATTTGCTATATCTATTTGTACGATGATTAGTCAAGTGGTTCAGTAGCTCAGTCGGTAGAGCGTTGGAAATTATATGTAGTGTGTATTGAGTTCGAATCCTAGTAGGTGCGAATTGTTTTTTGTGCAGAATTTCAACTCATTTAAATTGACCGCTACAAATTAATTGCATTTGCTCGAAGTAAGATTAACCAATGAGACTGTAGTTATTAGATTGTAACCAATGTCGTACAAGTTATATATTTGCTGGACCAATGGCTATCTTTAAAATTCTGTTAGAACTCATAGAACAATCGAGAATTTTCTCGATTGATTACGGCACAAATTTGGTATAAAAGGTGCAGTTTCGTTCATTAGTTATCAATCTCAATCTTCAATATTCACTACATCACTATTACATCTCAGTCTTGCGATTTAATCTATTCTGTTTATTGTATAATAGTTATTGTTTGATTTTGTAATAAAAGTTAGAAATACTTGTCACATCTGCCCTTTTCTATCTGTTTTACTATGCTTCACCACGGTGAACTCAACTGAGGGACAGGATGGCTGGCTAAACATCGGGCCGCAGCAATGAACGGGAACATCCAAGGAATGTAGACAGGAGACAACCCGCAATATCACTCTCAGTTATTCACCCATCGCCTGAAAGGTTAGACAGCGTTCGATGCCTTGCTACCTAAGTATAAGACCAAAGATCGAAGGTAGAGGTAGTGACACGCTGTACGCCTAAAATTACATCTAGGGACTGTACTGTTTTGATTCAGGAAAAAACCGCAGTAGACCTTCATATTCCTACGGGGGAGAGGAGAGGAGAGCTCAGGCAGAGATACTAGTACGCAGATAGGACGTAGGCACACCGGTACAAAGCATACACATTGGTAGGGTGCAGCAAACTGTACGCCTAACTCTTGCTAAGTACAGGTGCGTCTGTGACTATTTGTAGTACAACGGTGTCCATTGCATTAGAACTTGTAGGCCAGGAGAGTTACTGTGTTTCACCTGAATTAGGATTGTACCGTTCAGGCGGTAGGGCAGTTTACGACTAGGCGCAAAATAAATTGAGGCTATTAGGGATATACTAACATCTACCGTGTCCCCGCCGACATCCTGATAGGAAGTTACCAAGCCCACCTAGGTAACCAAAATTCTAGATAGGACGCCAGGCTAGCTATTAGTAACAGTACGCCTACTGTAGTAAACTAACACATTTCTTCTTAGTATTAGGGACCTGGTAAATTAAAATTGCCGAATTCTGGGCGTAGTATTAACCTTATGCCTGAATTTGAGTCCTGGAAATACGCAAGAGGGGAAGGAGCCTTATCATTCGTGAGTATTGGACCTACAAGTTACAAAAT
Source organism: Nemertoderma westbladi (assembly GCA_032718475.1). NCBI lineage: Eukaryota > Metazoa > Xenacoelomorpha > Nemertodermatida > Nemertodermatidae > Nemertoderma > Nemertoderma westbladi. The sequence goes on along the minus strand of JAUCBJ010000896.1, from coordinate 47,433 downwards.
TAGAATATTCGTAAAATGCACACCGTACCCAGTAATTATATATATGAAGGAGCAAAACTGATCTTGACTGTTCAGAATTAACACACGCGCGTTAGAAATTATTTACACCTCAAAATATATAAAATTAACTTTTGTCCGTACTGCACTTTGCCCGCTAGTTAGATATCTCCAAATCTCTGCACCTAGCTAGCGTCCTTTTCGCCCAACCATATAAATCACACCGCGGCAAAGTATACGAGCCCCTTAGTCCGTCAGTGAGTCAGCCTGATTTTAGGATTCGCTGCGCGGGATTTTGTTTTATCGAAGTTTGTCTGTCCGTAGACTGTTTTCTGCCTCACCTGTTATAAGAGACCGATACTGCAATATATTCGCTTACTTGGAGTTTACTGTTTTGGTGAGAAGGTCGGATTATGATTTGATTCACAAACTTTGTAGTATGATATTGCAGGTATTGTTACTGTCTCTTCACAATAGTAGGAATATGTTTTACTGAACTACGGTTCGGTAGGACTAAAGTTATTTGAAAATTTTGTATTTTGAGGTAAAAATTTATATTTGATTAGCTAAGTGCTAATTTTTTGAAATAAAATTTGATTTGAACCGCGTGTAAAACATTTTGGAATTGAATACCGGTGTTTAAAAGGGTTTAAATACCATATTGTACCGGTACAAAATTTTCGTAAAAGTAAAACCTAACTCTTTTGTTTTTCAGGATTCAGACCTCATTTCTAGACTGTAACGGGAGCAAGACCGTGTTTCACGAGTTTGGGAGATAGATAACTCAACAATTTTGGTTGGGAAAATCGCACTTCGTCCGCAGCGTTGGAAACGGAAAGGTTCACGTCCGGTTTGTATCTGGGAATCTGTTTTTTCTGGAGAATTATTGGAGTGGGTGAGTTTGAAAAGTTGCATTAATCAGTTAGGCATTACCATATTAGTTAAAATTATTGTGGGTTCCACTGTCTCAAGTATTTATGCATTCCGTACGATTTCTTTGTTTATTGCTGAATTAGTCCGTATTATTTGTGTTAAATTTATATTTTGATAACGTATATCGTTATCCGATTTATTTGTTATAAAATTGGCCGTTAGGCTAATTTTATTATATACTTATACCGTGACATTTATTTGCTGTAAAATTGGCCGTCTAGGCTAATTTTATCCATTTGCTATAAAATCGGCCGGTAGGCTAATTTTATATGACTGTAATTAGTACCGTTAGATATAAATACGGTAAATTCGATACTTTGACACTCACTTTACTTGACTTACAACTACCGAAATGAGTGACAAACAAGACTATACGAAGAATACACCTACCAACTATGACTCATGTGACGGAGATAAGTCAGCAGCGGAAGAACCACAGGGGAAGACTCGCGAGCCTACCAAACCTACACCGTGTGCGTCACCAGTACATCCAACGGGAGTACCGGATGCCGTAGTACGAGGCGACGGCAGGACCGAGGACTTTCTAACGGTCCCGCAACCTAGATACAGGGAAACGGACATGGTAAGTTCAGTAGGAAGCCAGGAGAGTGTGGTTAGAAGCGTCGGCGGCTACATGGCGCATATTACCAGGAGTATTGGAGAAGGCCAACGCATATTAGACGAGTTGACCGCTCCGATGTCTCGGTTTGAGTTCTACACCCTCCAGGTTAGAGTACAAAGTAGAGTACATAAGTCCGTAGATAATCTAATTGGTCTACAAGATCTAGCTAGACAGAGACAGGACGTGGATACTCAACTTAGAATCCTCGAGAAACTAATGATCGCTAGAGAGAAACTGATTCAGTTTAAGTCGACGATTAGGCAGATACAACAGGAACAAGCGGACCAGTTGTTAGGTGAGTCAGTTTCGGACGAATTATTTCAGCCCAAGGAAGAACAGGAACTGTACCGACTGGATGGACAATTGAAACATCTGACGGACCACTTACGTATGTGCGGCGAAGACGTCGGCGATTTGGAAACCGTGCCAGAATATACGAGGGAAACTTCGCCCGTACAAATCGAATCGGCACCGGGAATACTGGACCAATCGTTAGTGAGTATTCGTAGCGAAATTGGCGAGGTAAGTATAGTGACGTCAGAAATTTCCAGACAGCAACAACAGCACTATAGAAGCCGAAGCCAAGGAAAATCTGGATCTTCTAGCCCGCGATCGATCGATGAGATCTCGTGACGGACATGATTTGGACCAGATAGAGGTAAGGCACCGCCAAATTCAGGAACGAATGAAGGAAGGAAGTGTAGGGGCACCTGGGCGAGAAAGACAATTAGTTAAAGACTTATGTCAAAGATTCCCTCAAGTAACTCCTATGTTTGCACCAATTACGACTAAAGAACCTGTTTCGATTGCGGGTAGTAGTAACATTTCTCCTATCCATGGTGCGACGGAACACAGGTTTGTTATTCCGGACAAGTTTGTGCAGCCAAGAGCAACGTCGTCGCCCATTCTAAAAGTCAAGGTAAGTAACCCGCCGATTACAGATCGTAGTAGTTTGTTGACCGCACCTGCATTACTGACGACTAAACAGGTGAGTCCACCTTCGACACCTAAACCCGTTACACACTACGCTTACCCAACTGTGTTTAGACCTACAAGGCCTTTGGATTCAAACGCTGTTACTCGACCACCGATTCAGTTTACATCGCAATCTACGACTTCGAGGAAGACTTGTGAGCCTACCGAACAACGGAGACCAGTGGAAACGCAACCGTTTAACCAGTTTACATCGCAATCTACGACTTCGAGGAAGACTCGCGAGCCTACCGAACAACGGAGACCAGTGGACGATGTTCCGAAACGGAATGTTAGAATTCGAACAACGCAACGGACACGAGCACGTCGACCACCGTATCCAGGTGACAGTAGTACTTCGAGTGAATCGGATTACCCGAAACGTGAGGTATTTAGAACAGGAGCGGCCGACGAATATAAACGTGAGCGTTCAGATAACTCCTTTATCGACAATCCTCCACAAAATACACCAACACAGAAAGCGTTACAACCAACGGACGCAATTAGTACGCAACAACTCGCCGAAATAATGCGCCCAGTTGTAGACAAGTTGGCCCAGATAGAGGAACGTTTAGAGGAAACACTCTAGACACCCGAAGCAACAAAGAAAGCAACCCTCGAGAAACACCTCGTATCAAGGAAAAGCGCCAAGACGAGAGAACATCAACTCGATTGCCAACCAAGGACGCAAAACTTTGAACGTGGCCGAGGAGATAGCGAAATTCGCAGCAAGACAAGGGCTACCGGTGCAACAACCACCGAAGTTTTCAGGTAATTCAAAACATTGGCACACCTTTGTGGACTACATCGAGACACAAATAGCAGCATGCGCCTTTACATCGAGGGAGAAATTCAACTACCTGCTACAAACGCTGACGGGAGAACCGAAACGTCTAGCGGAGACCTTTGTCGGTGTACCAGATGCCTTCGAACTAGCGTATGATCGCTTAACTTCGATTTACGGAGGCACCGTTAGTATGGCTAAGTCAGTGATAGAAGAACTCTGTAAGGGGGGGGGCTATAACAAAACCCGTTGACTTACTGAAATTAGCTGACGAGATTAAGAACGCCATTACTACACTACGCTCGATTGGACAACTTGACTACGCAAACACTCCGACAGTCCTATTGAAAATAATAGGAAGATTACACCATCGACTTCGTCGGGAGTGGCGAAAGATAGAATATCAGCGAGAAGAGAGGGGCGGATTCTTGAAGTTGGAAGACGTCTACTTACTGATATCCAGAGAGGCAGTAGTCGAGACGCGTTCGAACTACACGGACCAACATATCGTGGCGGAAGGAATAACATTACCATCCTCGAACCGACAAAAACCCCAAACAACATCCACCAAGACGGTTACTTACGCAACATCGACCGACACCCGACAATTTTCGGACAATAATAAGGTATCCGCACCAATTGGGACCAAACAGACCAGACAACAGCTAACTGTGGATTTCAGCGGTTGCCAATATTGCGAACGGCTAGGTAAACGACATACTAGCCATAAACTGAGAGGTTGTCGACTATTCCGCGAATTGAACTCGGAGGAACGACGACTACAAATACGGCCATTGGACTCTTGTTGGCGGTGTACACTACATGGACATGTCCGTAAAGACTGCCCAAATACAGACACCTGTCCTTCGTGTGGACGCAACCATGACGGTTTGCTCCACACAGACAGTCATACGCCGACCAAACGCTTCACCAGGGAACACCCGGAAGCGGCAGCAAGATGCAACACAGCATATAAGGGTCGAGAGTCGAAAACAACACCGACTTTCGTGACGCACATTAGAGATTGCTTCTCGGAACAATCAGGATCGTCGGATGAAGAGTCGGAAGACGACGACGTTTACTTTGATACTGGAGACAAACAACCATCGATTGCGCATCTGACGCCTGATCAACTAAAGGGGTTTAGTATAATTCCTGTCAAGATTACTGGCACCAAAGGGAGCAAAAGGATCTACGCTATCCTGGATTCAGCCTCATCACATAGTTATGTGGATGAGAAAGTAGCTGATGTTGTGACGGATCTCCAACAAGGTAAGAACGTCAGTTACACCGTAAGTAGTATGCATGGACAACGTGCAATACCAGTGACACGAGTTAAGTTAAACTTAGACACTCTCCTTCCGAAATCGCAACACAGCGAAAAGGAGAGGTCTTTGTTGCCCTTTAAGGATTTGACTTTTGCGGCAACCAAGGACTTTAGTAACCTACTAGGTCCTGTCCCAGAACAATCCTTGGAGGACCGTAAGTACTTCAGACACCTTGGTGTACCTGAATGTCCTGTCAACTATAGGTCGGTAGCAATGCTGATCGGGACAGATCAATTCAACCTACATCAAGTGTGGTAAACCAGACCATCGGCAGTCGTAGCTGGAAACGCATACGCCTGTAGAACGCCGATAGGGTGGTATACTCGAGCGCCTGTGCGCACACTGGATATAAGTGACGAGGAAGACGATATACAAAGTACATGTAGTTTATTAACTACAACTTCGACTCATTCCTTTTCACACGACATAGACTATACTACACTACATTCGACAAAACATGATACGACGTGTGTAGCTAGTATGATAAGTCACAAGGAGCAGCTAATCCACCAGGTGAGTTTAGAACTTGGGGAGAAGACGAGTCAGCCAGAGATTCCATCGACGACAGATGATAACGCCGGAAGGCTTGCGAGTCTACCTACACCAATAACCTCAACAATGCCCGTCGATATCGATGATAACGCATTAAGAAATCATCAAGTGGAACAAGCTGCATTGGACAAAGAATTAACGGAGAAGACTATCAGGTGGTTAGAACAAGATACAGCTGAACCTGGTAGCTACGATCCATGTATGTCGGAACAAGAGAAACAATCTTTGAAGATCATGGAAGATACTATCCGCCAGACGAAAGACGGACATTATGAGGTAGGGATGCTATGGCGTAACCAACGTCCTAAACTCATAAATAACTATCCGCTAGCCTTAAGACGTTTACACTCAATACGACAACATCTATTAAAGGACGAGAAAGCCCATCTGCAGTATAATACTCAGATGGAGACGTATTTAACAAAGGGATACGCCATCAGAATGACTAACCCAGAGATTGTGACAGACCAGACATACTACTTACCACATCACTACGTGAGACATCCCGACAAACCAGACAAAGTACGTGTAGTCAATGACTGTGCGGCTCTGTTTGAGGGAATGTCCCTCAATAGCGAGTTGATGGATGGACCGAGCATGAATAATTATCTTATGGGGGTGATTATGCGCTTCCGTCAACGCCAGGTAGCCTTTACTTGTGACGTTGAAGCGATGTTTCACCAAGTGAGAGCGTTAGAGCGAGACAGAGACAGTTTGAGGTTCCTCTGGTACACGGAAGGAGACTTAGGTCTACCACCAGCGACTTACCAAATGCAAGTTCGCGTTTTCGGTGCCAGGGACAGCCCAAACTGTACGATGTACGCCCTAAAGCAAGCCGCTAGGGATCAGAAACATATATATGACCCAGAGATAATCAAGATCGTAGAACGTGACTTTTACGTGGACGATGGTTTACAGAGTTGTGACACAGTAGAACGTGCTATAACAGTAGCACATCAATTACGGGACTGCTTAGCGGGCGGAGGTTTTAACCTCACCAAATTCGCCTCAAACAGTGCCGAATTGGTAGACTCATTCGGAACGACTGAGCGTGGAGGTGGTGAAATAGACCTAGAGTTTGAACCACTACCGACGACCAAGGTGTTGGGGCTCTTTTGGGACCCAAACACGGACAACTTTCGAGTGAAGGTGAGACTGGACACTCAAGAAAACACTCTGACAAAGAGATCCTGCTTGTCAAAATTGAGTCGATTATTCGATCCATTAGGATTCATCAGTCCAATAATACTGCAAGCCAGAATCTATATGCGCAGTATTTGGAAGGATGGACTGACATGGGACGAGCCGATCTCATCAGAACAAGTGGATTTATGGAAAACCTGGGAGGCAGAATTATCTTCACTAGAGGATTATTCCATACCCAGAGTGTACTTATTACAAACGACATTTCCCGACAACTTGGAATTACATTGTTTTTCCGACGCCAGTGACAACGGCTTTGGAGTGGCAGCGTACTTGCGCAGACAAGTAGACTCAGAAGAGTTTGATGTTTCGCTCATTACCTCTAAGGCTAAGACTATGCCTACTAAGTATATGACGACACCACGCGCTGAGCTACAAGCAGCAACCCTGTCAACCACAATCGTGAACCTTATACAGACGGAACTACAGTCAAGTTTACAGATATTTTATTGGACTGACGCGACGTTGGTTTTATTTTACATAAACAACGACACACTCGAATTCAAGACATTCGTAGCTAACCGTCGCGCAGAAATTCTAGACCGTTCAATAAAGGAAGATTGGCGACATTGTCCCGGACCACAAAACCCAGCCGATATTGCGTCGCGAGGAATGATGCCTGAGGAATTCTGTAAATCGGAGAACAAAGAATTTTGGCAGCACGGACCACAATTCTTGCAAAGATCAACACTACATTGGCCGCCACTATACGACAACAAGTCTAACACTATCCCTAAAGACGCCGAAATTAAAAAACCAAAGAAAGGGAAAGCAAAGAAAAAGACGGCGGCTAAACTTAAGAAAAAACCGAAGGCGAAATGGAAGGCGATAACTTCAAAAGTCAAGAACGGAAGACTTGCGAGCCTTTCTACACCAGACATATCGCCAGACGGTCAACCAGACACGTTACCAGACGTATCACCAGACGCGTTACTAGACGGTCAACCAGACGTTTTGCCAGACACGTCACTAGATATTTCGCCGGATGTTCCGCGAAACATTTTACCAGACATGTCACAAAATGTTCTACCAGACACTAGTAACATATTGACAAATAGTAAAGCCGCAGTTTCCCTATTGGAGCAGCCTTGTATTGACAAACTACCAAATTTGACACACTTGAGCAACCATGAGCACAGTGAAACCTCATGTATTACAGATGTGGGTAGTACCTACGCTAATGTAAATACAGGTGTTACTTTGCGCTCAAGAGACATACCAAACTTGCAACCTATGGTGAGCCCTGGGATTAATATCGGCAGAAAATTAAGTTTACCGAAACCCAGTGACCCCATAGAGTTCAAACCACCATTAACGATCGACTTACAAAGTACTGACAATCAAGGTAAGAAAACAAGGAAGGACGAATTACTTGTAGACCCGGACGGATCAACAGTCAACAAGGGAATACTTACCGGCGGACCCGTGGGACCTTCTAGTAAATCAAAACCTTCCAAATTCTCCATTGACTTACCTGATGACGTCACAAATACTTACGTCGACCGTATTGTAAACCTAACAGATTCTTGGACAAATGCTTGCCGAAAATTAGCGTGGATTGTACGTTTTGTACAATACGTTAAAGGCAAATGCGACTTTACACGTCGACTTACATTGACTGAGATTGACAGGTGTGAAATTAAATTAATTCGCCATTACCAACTGCGATACTTCGCACGCGAATTCACATCTATAAATCAAGGTCAACCAATCAAGTCGTCACCAATATTGAGTTGGAGTCCGATAATTTATAATGGCTTAATTTGTCATAAATCTCGGCTTCAAAACATTGACTTTAACACGAACTTTAGGTACCCAATAATAATACCGCAGCATCACGAATTACAACGTGCAATGATACTGGACGCACATTTACATCTGAAACACGCTGGAAGACACCACTGTCTTTCCTACTTACGTACAAGATTTGTATTGATTAGACCCAGTAAAGCGTTAAGTTCAGTGACACGTACGTGTATTATTTGTAAAAAGGTACATTCTAGAATAGGTACCCAAGAAATGAGTGAACTTCCACAAGCACGACTTCAAGCATTCAGACCACCTTTTACAGAGACTGGAATTGATTGCTTTGGTCCCATACATACGAAACGTGGACGTATACTAGTAAAACGCTGGGGACTGATTTTCACATGTATGTCCAGTAGGGCAGTTCATATCGAACGTGTGATGGATCTTTCCACCAACGCGTTTATACTAGCATTGCGGCGATTTATCGCTAGACGCGGACTAGTGAAATGCTTGTACTCAGACCAAGGGACAAACTTTGTTGGTGCTCGAAATGAAATAGCTAGAGCCTTTAAGAAATTAGATCACGATCAAATCTCAAACGAACTACGTCCTTACAAGATTATTTGGAAGTTTAATCCTCCAGATAGTCCATGGAGAGGCGGAGTCTGGGAGAGATTGATTAGATCTATCAAAACGGCAATGGCAAAGGTCATTCCAGTAAACCACATATTGACAGACGACCAATTGACCACATTGTTTGTTGAAATCGAGGCAATACTAAATACTAGACCAATAGTATTAGTACCCGATGACAAACAATCCCAGTTTGCTTTAACACCTGCACACCTGCTAATGCAGGCACCGACTACTTTGACGCCTATTTCTTTTCCAATGGAAGGCGATAGCTACGGTAGAAAAGCGTGGAAAATCACGCAACTACTAGCTAACAAATTCTGGGAGATATGGCAAAACCATTATTTGCCCTCTATTTCTGCCAGAACAAACTGGTACAATAACACCCGGGCATTAAAGCCGGGAGATCACGTGCTGTTAGCGGAAGTGAATCTAAAAAGACGCTTCTGGATAACAGGTGTAATTTTAGCCACACATCCATCTATGGATGGAGTGACAAGAACTGTGACGGTACGGACAATTGACGGTCGTACAGTTGACAGACCGACTCAACGTCTCGTACTTCTTGAAGAGACTCGTAACGAGTCTGGAGACTACAAATCTCCAACAAATATTAGTAAATAATTAGGAGTTTACAAATAGATTTCCACGTACCTGTACACCGTAGTAAGGACAGCGGTAGAATTCCATTGTCTTTATATGTGAACATTGAGGGTAGTACCCTTATGTGTCACATAGGAGCGGGATTTGTAGGTATAAGAAATGGAATTCTACTTGGAACTCACAATATTGAGACATTTTCGAAATTTTAGACAATCCATTTGGATTTGAAAAATTTTCAAAATTTTCTCCAGTGAATAGATTTCAGGGTACAGTCGGGTGGAACTTAAAAATTAGAGAAACAAGAGAGGAAGACTTGCGAGCCTTTCTTAAAATTTTAATTAAATTTTACACGGTCTTGTTTCAATAAGTTACGTCAAAATAGACTCCCCTATATTTATTACTAATTCTTGATTGCTTATTTTCTGATAATAGTTTGGGATCAAAAGGTGAGTATTTTAGACTCACAGCCAGTTTAGCCCAAATTCGTTTTTATTTCAGCAAAAAATTTTAGATAAGAAGCAGCGTGTCATTAAAGAAACCCTAGATCTTAGGCTATGGGTAGGAGGTTAGAGCGTTGTCGAAGCCCAAAAGGCAGACGAAACTCTCACGTCTCCTCACAACTAACTATAAACTCTGTTGTATTCCCTCTAGTAGTAATGATTATGTAACTACACCTCTAATTATGGAGAAGGAGATACATGGAGAGCCGAGATGGGGATATGATATCCAAGAGGAAGCAGCAGCGCCATTTGAGAGATTTGGAGCCAAAGACTATACTATATTTGGTATAAAAGAATTATCAGAAAGTACGGCAAAACTCGCAAGAACTAAATATGACTCAAATGTATTAAAGAGAAGGCAAAACGCATTAAATGAAAGAATCGAAAGTTTACGCAAAACCTTCAATGAACTTTACCCGTACGACGCTTTGTGTGATACGGGAGACATTAGCGAAGACCCCGATACTGAAATTAGTCGTTTGTATCATACTATGCAATACCTGAAGGCGCACGAACCTATGCCCGCGGTACGCGATGAATTTGATGGAATGCATCTTTACAGACGAACACGAGGGGACGATAGAGAAACCAAGGAAGCATTTTCAGTTTATAAACTTTATTATCAATGCGGTTCTTGTATGCGCGAACAACGAAATGCGATTCCGATGCGTTTGAATAAGGAAAATCCTGAACCGATATTGGCGAGGTGTTCGAACCATCAACAACTACGCTACCAGGAAGGAGGGTATCCTTTATCAAATCCATATCATTCGTTTGCTATGACTGGACCAAAGGCGGGAGAAACTGTTGTTTACCCACCTAAGGTTGTTGAACCCGATGCATTTGAACTTACGCTGGACGAGGCGAATCAGTCAACCCGCGAAAAGAAAGAAGCTCTTAGCCTATACAGAGCCTACAAGGCTTTCGAGAAAGGTGAGATGGAAGAATGGGGCGGAAGACTCGCGAGCCTACCTTACCATTGGACGTCACACGATCAAACTCCAGCTAAGGAGATGACACCGGAAGTTTTCGAGAGCATAAACTTTGCTCAAAACGTTATTCAGAGACTACAGATTGCATCCCCGGAGAGGACAAGAGAAATGCAACCATATAGTACTTCGACTACGAAACCATTGAGTACGACACTCAATTTTTCTATTAGTATACCAGTCCGACAGGATACGACGTACGAAATACCCATCGTGGATCATCCAGAAATCATTTCAAACTTGGAGTTCCTTCCTGCAGTTGTTTTTAGCGATATGAGTAAGATATATGATTTACGTAGACATATTACTCAAAAGGTCGTGTATAACATTCCACCTCATATTCAAGACTTTAAGGAACTGGATAGAGCTGGTGCTGATATAGCTCCGAGTAATTTGAAAGGATATTTAACCAGAACGATTCGTTTATGGATTGGAACTGGAACCTTCGAGTCGGATAAAGATATTGCCGCAGATTGGCGAGGTAAGGTTATTCGTTTCGAAGATGATAAGGACATAGAGAAGATTTGGCAACCTTCGGAAGAATTGTTGGACGAATGGAATAGAACGTTTAGATCGTTTCAGGAAAATGGTTACATGTTTTACGATAATGAGGGCGGCAGTCATCAACAGAGTTTAACTTCTAAGACTATACAAATTAGAGCGGCGGACGGAGTCTTGCACGTTTTCAGTAGACAGAGGAGCGACAAACGAATGCCGATACCCCCAGTAAATACAAAGCGACACCATCTCATCACTGACATAGTAAAGAAGATGGACCAAGCTTGTAATATCGATGCTAGAATGCTACCGAAGATGGTAAGAAATATGATTTGAGATAAAACTGTTGTAAAGATTGGATCAGGAGTAAGGGAGGACTTAATTAGCGACTTCGCCGGCATGACGGACAGCGATGACCGACTACCGACACCTTACGTCGACACTCGACCCCTTATCTTGTGGTCTATAGAACAGGGATATTTTCGTGAGTATAATACTCAGAAGACTGGAACTGGATACATTTCCTACCTGTTATTCAATTGGGATTATAAGGAAAGTAAGAGAGCTAAGTATATTGAGACTTATGGAGAAGGTGATACTCCAGATATGAGTGAGTTTGAATCGCAGCTCAAATGGAGAGGATGCGTGTATTGGGCTATTACGTCACCTCCAAGAGCGGTCCTACAATATTATTTAGCAATAGAGTCGTCAGTGAATGTTTGCTTAATCGCCGACATTGTGTCTCGGACTCTTAAAAGACATCCACTTTGTCTCGGAGAAGATCATACGTTCTACATGGAAGGGAGAATTCATACCGACGTGTTTAGACGATTTCTTGAACCCTTCTACAACTCCGACGCTCAGTGTAATGCCTTTACTCGAGCAGGATTTAGTATATTTCGAGACGTGTATCTACGCTGTGCGGGATCTCTTATCGAAAGACCATCTATGTTTACTGTTAGTTCCCAAGGTAAACGTGAAGATATAATAAAGATAAGTGATGATCATATATATCTATATATTCCTATAAACCTGCAGTCCCATACTGATGGTATGACGGCATAAAGTAAAGCAGGACGGACGAATACAATGTACTGCTGTACTGAATCTATCTATCTCTACCTCCTGCCGTACTGACCTAGGTAGTAACAGGTATCTCCTTGGAATCCTCCTACCTATGTACATACAGTATATCAGTCCCGCATAACACCATCAATCATAACCCTAACAATTTCCCCCCACAAAATAATTCATATAAAACACACAATATGAATCTTTTAGTATTATGTTCAGGCTTATTATAGTCTCCTATTCCCATATTAATATCCATAATAGTTTGGTTTCTTATGAGCCCGTCGTGGGTATCTCGCTAGATGTTCATTGGAGAGTTGTTCACCCTGGTTGTGTACCGTAGGTGATGGTGGGTTGTTGCAGGGCGTTACAAAGCTCTCGACCCGTTCTTGTGTTGGTTCGAAGGTGCATTCCAGTGGAATCTGGGTAAGTGTCTTCTCAGAACGTCGTTGAATATGAGGTGATGGTGGGTTGTTGCAGGGCGTTACAAAGCTCTCGACCCGTTCTTGTGTTGGTTCGAAGGTGCATTCCAGTGGAATCTGGGTAAGTGTCTTCTCAGAACGTCGTTGAATATGGACCGGAGTTGTTTCCGGAATATTTATTAACCTATGGTAATATGGTGGTAGGGGTTGCGAACTAGTTATCTCGGGGGGCGCTATACTGCGTGAAGTTCCTACAAATGGACTATAACGGCGTCTCATTTGGTCAATGTGGCGACGGACAATGACACCGCACACTTCAACCGTGATAATTCTATTTCCGATGTATTGAACCACTTTACCAGGCAACCAACGCTCATAGTGCCCAGATAATCGTGAATAATTACGTATCCATACAGCTTCACCAATAACGTAAGGACTATTTTTTGGGTCCTTGATCTTTGCTGGGAAGTTGATCAGTCTATCTAATCGGGTCTTTGGCTTGTACGCTAACACTAACTCGGCGGGGGTTTTCCCATTTGATTTTATTGCATTATGGTCAAACAACATGAATCTACTTATACGATCTGCCATAGATAATTTTTCATTATCATCTTCTTGTTTCTTTAATGACGATTTGAATGATTGCACTAGTCTCTCAGCTGCACCATTACAAGACGGTTTATATGGTGGTGAGGGCCATCGGTTAATGCCATTTGCAATGCAAAAAGCATCCAATTCTTCGGCTCGGAATTGGGGACCATTATCTGCAACGATAATTTTAGGGATAGAGAAATCGGCGAAAAATTTCCGAAGTTCAGTGATGACTATAGCTGCTGTTGCTTTGTTGGGAACAATAACTCGAGACCATTTTGTCTTGGCACATTCTATTCCTAAGAAGATTGTCGATTCGTATTCTGCAAAGTCAAGATGTATTCTTTCAAAAGGTTCTATTGGTTCTGGCATTGGACATGTTGTGACATGTACCTCTTTCGCACATCTCTGGCAACTTTCACAACTTTTCACATATAGTTCTATATCTTTTGAGATTCCCAACCACCAAACTACATTACGAGCAGTTTCTTTCATTCGTCGTGCGCAAGTATGTGGTCCATGGAGCTCTTGGAGAACTTTCTTCTGAAGTGATATTGAGATTATTGTTGCTGTTCCTCTGCATAAAATTCCATCATTACTGGATAGTTCAATCATTAAAGGTTTGTAATCATGAAGAGCTTTATCCTTTGCAATTCCGGAATTTGGACAATTTAAATGCTGTAGTATTAATTTTAAAACGTTATCATTAGCAGTGGCTGCTTTTAAACCATCTCGATTTAATGGTATCTCTCGAATGTTTTGCTCTTCTTGAATATCAAAGCATTTGATATCAATATCATCATCTACAATGTTACCTGGTTGCGAAATTCGAGTAAAACAATCGGATGGGTTCAATTGTGACTTTATGTATGACATACTGAATTCATAGGATGACAACTCCATTGCCCAGTGCTGAAGCCGAGAAACTGCTAGAGCTGGCAATGCCTTTGAAGGTGATAATATATGTCGGAGAGGCTCGTTGTCGGTAATGAAATGGAATTTTCTACCTATTAAATAATTTCGGAATTTCCGGATTCCACTAATGATAGCAAGAGCCTCACGATCAAGTTGTGAATAGCGCTTCTGACATTGTGATAGGGAAGCAGACATGAATTCGATAGGGCATAGATTTCCTTCAGTATTCTTCTGTAACAATATTGCAGATATTGTCTGTTCTGAAGCATCTGTAATTAGATGTGTTTCCTTTCTTGTATCAAAAAAACAAAGCATTGTATATTTTGTGATGGCCCGTTTCAGGTCGGTAAAAGCCTTACTTTCAACTTTGGTCCACAAAAACTTATTTCCTTTCTCTAACATTTTGTAAAGGGGTTGGGCCATTTCTGCATAATTCGGGATGAACTTTCTCAAATAGTTGAAGAATCCTATGTCAACGGCGGTTTGCCGATGTTGGTCCACAGGCAAATTGGCGCTGTGTTTTTATTATCATTAATTACAGTCTGACTGTGTCAGTCTGTATTCATTACTTTATACATACTTTGTACAGTCTGACCGTGTCAGTCTGTATTCATTACTTTATACATACTTTGTACATCTGACCGTGTCAGTCTGCAGTCATCACTTTCAATTGCCCGTCTGACCGTGTCAGTCAACCTTTACTTGTGATAGCGGTACCGTGTACCGTCTGTACCGTGAACAGCTCAAGGATGGATTATTGGGGCATTTGAAATTCTGAAACACAGCGTTTGTCGGGTCCAAACCCCTACAAACTGTTATCTCGCCTTATTTTCGGATATATTTCAATATTCCAAGATTTCTAATGCTGTAATGTTGACCTACAGTTTGGTTGTTAATGTTGGTGCTTATTGCTATAGACCTATTGCCGATATTATTGAACCACAATAATTATTACTGGAGACAGCTCCTAGGTTGGGGGCCGATTATTATCAATCCGGTGAGTTTTTGGAGTTATTTATAAACCTCTTGGGTATAACCTAATTAAAGCTTGATATCATAATAACCTCCCACGTTAGATAGGCCTAGGTAGCAAGTTCATTGACCTCAATTATAGACACCATTTATCCGTTTGTGAGCGAGATAGTTTTCTCGAATTCAAGTTACAACGCCCATGACAGCATGACCCCCTTTATTGCGTAATCGCAGCCATGCAAAGTCGTTCCATCCTTCTGAGAAATCACATTGTTAAAATCGACTTTGACATCCTAAAGCTGACTGAAGCTCTTTGGTAGTTGAAGGTTCCTGCAATTTCACTACTGCTTCAATTTTGTCCTTATCAGGAGCAATTCCATGTTTCGAAATGACATGGCCGCAGAATTTGACTTCATCCTGTAAAAATGCACACTTTTCTCTCCGTAACGTTATGTTTCGTTGTTGTAATTGTTTGAGAACTTTGCAAAGTCTCTCTAAATGATCCTGACGATTTGTACCTGTTATTATTATTTCATCCATGTAAGCAGCAACAGATTCTTTACAGTCGACTTCTTGAAGTACCTCATCAACAACTTTTAAACACTTAGTGCTTGCGGTTTTTATCCCGTAAGGAACACGAGTTGGTATTAAGAGTCCAAGTGGAGTATTTAAAGTCGTAAGTAGTTGGGAATGCTGATCTAGAGGAAGCTGATGGTAGGCTTCTCTTAGGTCAATCACTGTAAACTCTTCTCCACCCTCCAGTTTTGCTGCAATTTCATCAAATGTAGGTAAGGGAAATGGATCATCTATGATATGTGGATTTAATGTACTTTTATAATCCCCACAGACTCGTATTTTGTCATCTAAACCAGGTTTTTTTGCGACAACAAGTGGGGTAGCCCATTCAATGTTTTCATTTGGTAGTGGTTTACGAAGGCTGCCCTTGTCAATATCTGACTGTAATATCAACTCCACTTTCTCGCAAAATGCGTGGGGGACAGTTCTACACTTTAAAAACTTGGGCTGGGCATTCACTTTCAAACTAACATTAGCTGGCGTACCATTGTAACATCCTAATCCATCAAATACATTTCTATTATTTTCAAGAATAGTTTCTAAGGCACTCCTGGGTACTAAGGACTTCACTATGAACGGAGCAGTTTCTACTAGCTTATCCACTCCTTCTCCAAACGTATCCACCCAATGTTTTCCAAAAAGTGGTGTATTCACTTTTCCATTGATCACTAGTAATGGTAGATTATTAACTGTCTTGTTCAATTTGGGTATATGTACTGTGACATGGCAAAGACCTAGAACCTTTTTTGTACCATCACAGTAACCACGTAGTGTTGCATCACTCTCTTCCAACTTAAATTCTGGTATATACTTTTCTAATGTTGAATATGTAATGGCCGAATGACGTGCACCTGTGTCAAGCTCAAAAATTATTGGCTTTGAGTTATTTACAGTTATGATTGTAGTCATTGGATCTACCTTATTAAGTTGATTGGTTTCAATTTCTGCTTTTATAGTAAAACTTTTCATTTGTTCAAACATATCTTCTTCATCTGTACTTTCACCTGTATCTGTAACATCAACTGCATGGGCTTTACTAAATGATTTACAAGTTTTATTAGAACTTGTATTTAACTGTCTATCAGGTCGTTGCTGTTTAAAACTGCCTGAATTTGTGTATGTGGCCCTTTTCTTCAAACACGCAACTTCTAAATGGCCCGCATTTCCACAAAAGTGACATGTTATACTTGCTGACACATTGCATCTGTTAGATTTATGCCCTTTTTTATTACAACGTAAGCATTGAATGTGTGAAAAACTACTACTTTTATAATTATGCGGCTCAGAAGCCCCATAGTTTGGGTTTAGTTTAGACATTTGTACCGTTAACCCGTCTATATCTCGTTTTGCAAAATTGCATGCCTCTTCATAATTTCGTGCAACTTGAATCGCGGTAGCAAAATCTGTAGGTTTTGACCGCATCAATTCTGTAGCTATAGATTCATTCGCTATGCCTGCAAGCAATTGTTCTTTCAGCCTGCTGTCCAGGCTTGTTCCAAATTCACAGTAGCGTGACCCAGAGCGTAGACGTTTAACAAAATCAGTTACAGATTCTGCAGGCAATTGCTGCAATCTAATAAATTTGCGTACTTCAGCCTCTTTGTTTATGGATGATTGAAAATAATCATTGAGAGCATCTATAATGACTGTAAATGTAGCATCATTGACGTCTACTGGGTAAATAATATCTATTATTATTTCAAGGAGGTCAGTTCCACAATTTGAAATTAAAATTTTCCTTTTTTCTTCTTCGGGGTTACTGTTATCTGGTATTCTAACAGAATTTATAATTGTCAAAATCATGGTTTTATAGACACTCCATTTGTCTGTTTGTTTGAAAGGTTTAAACAGCCTTGTATATACAGGGGCTGCCGCTGCCATTGTATGTATAGAAATGTTTATTTGGCAGATCTAGGCCTACCAGTAGTCTGACAAGTATTGCTCTGTATACAGGTATATCAGTAATGAGTACCGGTGTATTGCATATTGTAGAACAAATGAACGAATGGCAGAATGGCCAAAGAATACAGGTTCTTTCCTTCCAGTCAACAAGTATAACTGGAATATTTTTAAAGACGGGTTACAATACTGCAATAGCAATTTACTGGTAGAAATGTTTGTAGTTACTGTCAGACTGTAGGCTTAGAGTAGCAGGGTTGGCCTATTTCCCTCCTGCCAGCCCGGTTTGTAATACCGGTGTAAGAAAAAACGAATGCAGGAATGTACGGTCTAGGCTGGTTGGAATGGTAGGTAGAAGTTTTGAAAGCAACGGTAATCGTTGTCTGGTTGTGGCGGTAGCAACCGACGGTGAGACGGTACGTATGTAAAAGCTGTAGCAGTGACCTCAGTACGGTTGATCCGTACCGGTCTGTACTGATGTAGCAATTTGGTCAGTAGTTCTGTAGTTGCAATTACCGTCCTGCTGATGTAGTATCAAATCAATAGGCCTAATCAAAGCAGCAATGCGTGGCCCTGGTCTGTAGTCCAGTTAGTCAGTATCAAGGCCCATAGGTTTCTTTCAACTCGCAGCGCCATTTGTTAGTTCCCAAGGTAAACGTGAAGATATAATAAAGATAAGTGATGATCATATATATCTATATATTCCTATAAACCTGCAGTCCCATACTGATGGTATGACGGCATAAAGTAAAGCAGGACGGACGAATACAATGTACTGCTGTACTGAATCTATCTATCTCTACCTCCTGCCGTACTGACCTAGGTAGTAACCGGTATCTCTTTGGAATCCTCCTACCTATATACATACAGTATATCAGTCCCGCATAACACCATCAATCATAACCCTAACATTTACATTGTTACCCTATGAAGGAGAACGTATCGTGGAGGTTATGGATGAATCACGGCAGACGCGCGCGCCTATCGGTCACCTTGGTGATGATTTCGAAGTAACGACTACGATCACTGACGATCCTTTAGAGGAACTTCTTGAGATTGAAAGGAACCTCCCGAAGAAATCTCAGACGGAGATTCGACAACTTGAAGCAACAGATGCTGTAGTTTGTATACAACCTTCAGAAACCTACCAACCCATAGATCCAGATGATTATGATTATAGTGTGGGAGGAAGCGCTCGACCAATTGGAGATCTTATATATGAACGAGTGTGGTACCCTGCCAATACGATGTGTTGTAAATGTGGCGTCGCTGGACATCATATGACAAAGTGCAGTGGAAAGCACATTACTACGACTCAACTAATCTGTGGATGGTGTGGAGATCAAGGGTCTCATACCTTTTATACTTGCTGGAGATTTATGGCTCAATGTACTTAATGCAATATAAAAGGGCATCGAGCATCTGAATGCCAACTAAGAGACATACCTTATGAACACGAATCTGTAAAACTCGTGAGAAAACTGTTCGATGAGTGGGAAGATTTAGCCGATGAACATGTATCGGCACAAAGAAGACGATTTCCGATGAGGGCGCATCTTGGATTTTGGGCGGTAAATCCCCAAACGATGATGTCGGAAGGATACATCTCCGCTATGCCCCAATATGACGAACTTATCGAGGTAGTCGACATCTTGCCTCACGACAGTGGATTCCGAGTGGTGCGCGAGTATCTATTACAGATTCACCCGGACAAAAAGAACACGTGGAATTTTCAGAAAGTCGTAAATCGTATCACGTATGGTGAATTTGATCGTTTCCGAACTGAAAAGCGGAATAAAGGAGCTTGGTTAAACGTCGCATGGGCGTACCGAGCCGCGTTCTATCATAGGCGTATACGAGCGAGCGTATTCGAGGAAGAGGAGATCCTAGAGGCGACAAATATACCAGCCACTCTGGTTGCGCCGTCTGCACGTCACCCTCGGGAGGACGGGCAGGGTAGGATCATAAGGGTCCAGAAAGTTAGCCAACAATTAAAGAAGTCTATTAATATAGAAGAACGCAAGGGAGTCGAGCCGACTATTCGAATTACTCGGGATACGGTATCGCTTCCTAGAGAACCAACAGGAGGATCGGGACATACACCAGCTGATCAAAAGGGGGCGCAAGCTACTCTTGGGTCTGCGTCGTCCGCTTCCCGCGCGTTCCCAGACGTTTTACCAACTGTAGTGACAACTGATCGGTCACGAGGAATCGGTAGAGGTTTCGGGATACCAAATAGACGAATTTGTGAGGAAACGGGCGCACCGTCTCCCAACGTCCAAACAAAACCAGTGACTCGCCCCACGAGTCCCATATCGCGAGCAAAGTCACCTGTGCGCAGTTTTCGAGGACGAGGCAGGGCTCGATCTACTAAGCAATAAAAGGGAGGGCAAGGGTGGACGGAAGACTCGTGAGCCTTTCTTGTGAATTTGTGATTTATTTGAATTATATGTTTTATATTTAGTAAGTTTTGTATTCTGGAAGAACTCGTATTTAGTAAGATTTATATTTAGTAAGAATTTGTATTTTGCAAGATTTATATTTTATATTTGTGATTATTCCGAACTTATGCAATTTATATTGTTCCGAATACTATGCAATATATATCTTATAAGCAGTATTTGTATTTACAGTGAGATAGAAAGTAAGAGTAGATGGAAGACTCGTGGGCCTTTCTTATAGTTTCATTTGTAAAGCGTTATATTTTGTATTTAGAAAGTTTTATAGTTAGAAAGTTTTGTACTTAGAAAGACTCATATTTGTAATTATTCCGAACTTATGCAATCTATATTTAGGCACGAAAGTATTTGTAATTATTTGAATTTATGCAATATTTGAGATGCAATAGTAGATGGAAGACTCGCGAGCCTTTCTTATGATTTTCATTTATTTGTATTTGTAATTATTTGAATTTTGCAATATTGAGATGCAATAGATTTATATTGGTGAATTTAATTTAGATTTATATTGTACTTACTTAGTAAAGCCTTAAATATGTAAAGTTTGAATTTGTAATTATTTTGTATCGAATCATTATGTAGAAAGGAAGTATTGTTTGAAATTTAATTTGTAAATATGTAAGTACGCCCTAAGTATTCTATAATTTGATTGATTATTGGTGAAAACCGTATATTTTATGCACTATAATATCCTGTTTTCATGGAGCGGTATAGAATTATATTCTCTAAACGCCGTGGATTTTCAAAATTTTTATTTTATTCGAATTAACTTTGCTAAAGATTACATTAAGTCCTCATTTGTATTTGCTATATCTATTTGTACGATGATTAGTCAAGTGGTTCAGTAGCTCAGTCGGTAGAGCGTTGGAAATTATATGTAGTGTGTATTGAGTTCGAATCCTAGTAGGTGCGAATTGTTTTTTGTGCAGAATTTCAACTCATTTAAATTGACCGCTACAAATTAATTGCATTTGCTCGAAGTAAGATTAACCAATGAGACTGTAGTTATTAGATTGTAACCAATGTCGTACAAGTTATATATTTGCTGGACCAATGGCTATCTTTAAAACTCTGTTAGAACTCATAGAACAATCGAGAATTTTCTCGATTGATTGCGGCACAAATTTGGTATAAAAGGTGCAGTTTCGTTCATTAGTTATCAATCTCAATCTTCAATATTCACTACATCACTATTACATCTCAGTCTTGCGATTTAATCTATTCTGTTTATTGTATAATAGTTATTGTTTGATTTTGTAATAAAAGTTAGAAATACTTGTCACATCTGCCCTTTTCTATCTGTTTTACTATGCTTCACCACGGTGAACTCAACTGAGGGACAGGATGGCTGGCTAAACATCGGGCCGCAGCAATGAACGGGAACATCCAAGGAATGTAGACAGGAGACAACCCGCAATATCACTCTCAGTTATTCGCCCATCGCCTGAAAGGTTAGACAGCGTTCGATGCCTTGCTACCTAAGTATAAGACCAAAGATCGAAGGTAGAGGTAGTGACACGCTGTACGCCTAAAATTACATCTAGGGACTGTACTGTTTTGATTCAGGAAAAAACCGCAGTAGACCTTCATATTCCTACAGGGGAGAGGAGAGGAGAGCTCAGGCAGAGATACTAGTACGCAGATAGGACGTAGGCACACCGGTACAAAGCATACACATTGGTAGGGTGCAGCAAACTGTACGCCTAACTCTTGCTAAGTACAGGTGCGTCTGTGACTATTTGTAGTACAACGGTGTCCATTGCATTAGAACTTGTAGGCCAGGAGAGTTACTGTGTTTCACCTGAATTAGGATTGTACCGTTCAGACGGTAGGGCAGTTTACGACTAGGCGCAAAATAAATTGAGGCTATTAGGGATATACTAACATCTACCGTGTCCCCGCCGACATCCTGATAGGAAGTTACCAAGCCCACCTAGGTAACCAAAATTCTAGATAGGACGCCAGGCTAGCTATTAGTAACAGTACGCCTACTGTAGTAAACTAACACATTTCTTCTTAGTATTAGGGACCTGGTAAATTAAAATTGCCGAATTCTGGGCGTAGTATTAACCTTATGCCTGAATTTGAGTCCTGGAAATACGCAAGAGGGGAAGGAGCCTTATCATTCGTGAGTATTGGACCTACAAGTTACAAAATTAGAATATTCGTAAAATGCACACCGTACCCAGTAATTATATATATGAAGGAGCAAAACTGATCTTGACTGTTCAGAATTAACACATGCGCGTTAGAAATTATTTACACCTCAAAATATATAAAATTAACTTTTGTCCGTACTGCACTTTGCCCGCTAGTTAGATATCTCCAAATCTCTGCACCTAGCTAGCGTCCTTTTCGCCCAACCATATAAATCACACCGCGGCAAAGTATACGAGCCCCTTAGTCCGTCAGTGAGTCAGCCTGATTTTAGGATTCGCTGCGCGGGATTTTGTTTTATCGAAGTTTGTCTGTTCGTAGACTGTTTTCTGCCTCACCGGTTATAAGAGACCGATACTGCAATATATTTGCTTACTTGGAGTTTACTGTTTTGGTGAGAAGGTCGGATTATGATTTGATTCACAAACTTTGTAGTATGATATTGCAGGTATTGTTACTGTCTCTTCACAATATCTCTACATGGGCACGGGGTGATGTGTCACGTCTCTACCCGGGCTCTGGGTCATGTCTCTACAGGGGCGCAGAGTCACGCTTCTACATGGGCGCGGGGTCACGCTTCTACACAGTCACGGGGTGATGTGTCACGTCTCTACCCGGGCGCAGGTTCACGCTTCTACACGGGCACGGGGTGATGTGTCACGTCTCTACCCGGCGCGGGGTCACGTCTCTACATGGGCGCAGGGTCACGCTTCTACACGGGTGCGGGGTTACGTCTCTACACAGGCACAGGGTGATGTGTCACGTCTCTACCCGGGCGCGGGGTCACGTCTCTACACAGGCGCAGGGTCACGCTTCTACACGGGCGCGGGGTCACGCTTCTACACGGGCACTGGGTG
Organism: Nemertoderma westbladi; assembly: GCA_032718475.1. NCBI lineage: Eukaryota > Metazoa > Xenacoelomorpha > Nemertodermatida > Nemertodermatidae > Nemertoderma > Nemertoderma westbladi. The sequence goes on along the minus strand of JAUCBJ010000896.1, from coordinate 24,151 downwards.
ATGTGTCATGTCTCTACTAGGCGCGGGGTCACGTCTCTACTCGGGCACAGGGTCATGCTTCTACACGGGCGCGGGGTCACGCCTCTACATGGGCGCAGGGTCACGCTTCTACATGGGCGCGGGGTCACGTCTCTACCCGGGCGCCGGGTGATGTGTCACGTCTCTACCCGGGCGCCGGGTCACGTCTCTACACGGGCGCAGGGTCACGTTTCTACATTGGCGCGGGGTCACGCTTCTACACGGGCATGGGGTGATGTGTCGAGTCTCTACCCGTGTGCCGGGTCACGTCTCTACACGGGCGCAGGGTCATGCTTCTACACGGGCACGGGGTGATGTGTCACTTCTCTACCCGGGCGCTGGGTCACGCTTCTACACTGGCACGGGGTGATGTGTCACGTCTCTACCCGGGCGCTGGGTCACGCTTCTAAACGGGCATGGGGTGATGTGTCGCGTCTCTACACGGGCACAGTGTCACATCTCTACACGGGCGCAGGGTCATGCTTCTACACGGGCGCGGGGTCACGCTTCTATACTGGCACAGGGTGATGTGTCACGTATCTACCCAGACGCGGGATTACGCTTCTACATGGGCACGGGCTGATGTGTCACGTCTCTACCCGGGCGTGGGGTCACGTCTCTACACGGGCGCGGGCTCACGCTTCTACACGGACACGGGGTGATGTGTCACGTCTCTACCCGGGCACGGGGTCACGCTTCTACACGGGCACGGGGTGATGTGTCGCGTCTCTACCTGGGCATGGGGTCACGCTTCTACAAGGGCACGGGGTGATGTGTCACGTCTCTACCCAGGCACGGGGTCACGCTTCTACATGGGCACGGGGTGTTGTGTCACGTCTCTACCCGGGCGTGGGGTTACGTCTCTACACGGGCGCAGGGTCATGCTTCTACACGGGCACGGGGTGATGTGTCACGTCTCTACCTGGGCATGGGGTCACGCTTCTACACGGACACGGGGTGATGTGTCACGTTTCTACCCGGGCGCAGGGTCACGTCTCTACACGGGCGCAGGGTCATGCTTCTACATGGGTGCGGGGTCACGCTTCTATACGGGCACAGGGTGATGTGTCACGTATCTACCCGGACGCGGGATTACGCTTCTACATGGGCACGGGGTGATGTGTCACGTCTCTACCCGGGCGTGGGGTTACGTCTCTACCCGGGCACGGGGTCACGCTTCTACACGGGCACGGGGTGATGTGTCACGTCTCTACCTGGGCATGGGGTCACGCTTCTACACGGACACGGGGTGATGTGTCACGTTTCTACCCGGGCGCAGGGTCACGTCTCTACACGGGCGCAGGGTCATGCTTCTACACGGGTGCGGGGTCACGCTTCTACACAGGCACTGGGTGATGTGTCACGTCTCTACCTAGGCGCGGGGTCACGTCTCTACTCGGGCGCAGGGTCATGCTTCTACACTGGCGCGGGGTCACGCCTCTACACGGGCGCAGGGTCACGCTTCTACATGGGCGTGGGGTCACGCTTCTACATGGACACGGGGTGATGTGTCACGTCTCTACCCGGGCGCGGGGTCACGCTTCTACACGGGCATGGGGTGATGTGTCACGTCTCAACCCGGGCGCAGGATCACGCTTCTACATGGGCACGGGGGGGATGTGTCACGTCTCTACTACCCAGGCGCGGGGTCACGCTTCTACACAGGCCGGGGTGATGTGTCACGTCTCTACCCGGGCGCGGGATCACGCTTCTACACGGGCACGGGGTGATGTGTCACTTCTCTACCCGGGCGCGGGGTGACGCTTCTACACGGGCACGGTGTGATGTGTCACGTCTCTACCCGGGCGCGGCATCATGTCCCTATCGTCTCGTCATCGTTATACCCGTATTAAATAAAATTGTTAAAATAAAAAAAAGTATATAATTTACATTTGTGAATAGTAGGCCGCAAACTGTATTTTGACAGCCATCTCTTCTGTATATTTTGTAAAAAAAAAACTAAAGAAAGCCTCTACAGAATAATTAAAGCCATTTTGTAAACAAATTTTATTAGAATTTATGATGGACTGCGGTTATCTAAGATTTTAGCCCAGATACGGGGATTGGCACAGGGTGAATGGCTCAGTCCTTTATTGTTTGTGATTTTTATTTCTGATATTTTTGGTTTTGTTAGAGAAGCAGTACGGAAAGTAGGCAAAGTTGTAATATTGCTGTTTGCTGATGACCTTTTATTTTACGGCCATACTAGAGAAGAAATTCAAGCCGCATTAGACGCCCTTTGGGATTGGACACAAGCATATGGTATTGAAGTTAATTTGGATAAAACTGCTATTATGAAGTTTCGACGAGGTGGGAAGTTGTGTCTGAACGATAAATTTTACTTAAATGGAAAACTAGTCAAAATAGTAAATAACTACAATTATCTTGGAATGATTTTTCAACCGTCCTTATCGTTTACCAAACATTGTGTTGCAGTCACTTGTAAATGTTTAAAATCAATCCATTCCATACACGATCCGCACTTATTGTCAGTATCGACAGCGATGTGCTTATTTTCTATTAAGATTGTACCGGTCATAACAAGTGGTTTACGAGTAATATGGCCCCATCTGAAATCCAGTGATATGGAAACTTTAGATAAAATTAAAACAGTCTATCTGAAGAAGACTCTATCAGTTTCAAAATTTAGTAAAAATCGCCTAGTCTACGCATTGGCTCAGGAACCTCCGTTGGCACTGGAGTTGGTGGACAAGTTAAATCTTCCACTCACAACAGAGTTTAATATCACACAGTAATATTAATGAAAAACTCGATGACATCCAAAGTGAATTTTGGTCTTTAGGACTCCACTCTGATCGAAGTTGGGCGAACTCCAACCAAAAGTCTCGACAAATTCTCTCACGTTTAGCAATGCACGGATACCATCACCATATTTGCTCGACAGGGCGTTTTCACGCAGCCTCTAGTAGTTGCTGTTGTAGACTCTGTGGCGAGCGGTACTGCGACGCAGTACTATCTAATATCGTGTAGAGCGAACTCTAAAAGTTTATATTATTACAGCAATCTTAATTAATCGTGCGTAATATCTTCGTAATACCATTATTATGCATATGTGAAACTTTGTACCTTGTTTTTACTGTACCAATATTTTTGAATTAATAAATTAAATTATAAAAAAAAACTAGCTATAGTAGCAAATGATTACTAGCAATCCTATTATCAAATACAAATTACTAGCTATGTTTCATAAATTATTTCAGAGAAATTTAATTGATGAGAAAAGTATAATTTTAATTTTTTTACAATCTAATAACATGTAGGCTACTAGCTCACACACAAAATTGTTAGCTACAGTACTTACAGTCAGAAGGTCAAATATTTATTCTATAACAAAAAACCTCATGATAAAACCATTTTCATAGGATAAAAAGGGGATAAAAACAAGGCGTAGCATCAATGCCTTACATTGCGACACAGACAATTCTCAGACAATTATTAATAATTAAGGGGGGGGGGGGGGGACATCATTTTGGTCAAAAATGTATCGAATTTTTTTATGGTCTATTATAATGCACCATTGAATGGTTTTTTCAAATCTGAAAACCGCTATTTAATAGCTCTTTTAGTTTTCAAGTTATAACAATTTCCATTTAGGGATTCCTAATGAAATTACTATTAGTATGTATAAGGAAATGTCGATTATCTCAAAGTATTTTTTTAAAGAAAATGTCAACTTCAAAACCCTACTACTTCTACAATTTTTGAGCAATTAGTCTGAAACTTTCTGTAGGTGTCTACATAGCCACCTTGCATAAAAGTATCATACAACTTTTCGAAATTATTTGTTAATAAAATGTAATACTATTTATAACACACGGGGTCACGCTTCTACATGGGCACGGGGTTATGTGTCACGTCTCTACCCGGGCGCGGGGTCACGTCTTTACAAGGGCGCCGGGTCACGCTTCTACATGGGCACGGGGTGATGTGTCACATCTCTACTCGGGTGCAGGGTCACGTCTCTAAACGGGCGCGGGGTCACATCTCTACACGGGCACGGGGTCACGTCTCTTCCCGGGCGCGGGGTAATGTCTCTACATCCTCTTTGGTCAAATATATTTTCTTGGTCATTGGAAGTAAAAATTTATGTAATTTATCTTTAGTACGCAAATTGTTAAGGAAACATCCAACCCACACTAGATGAGGTACAGCTTCCATTCTTTGTCGCCGCAGACGCCTGTTGGATTTACTGCGATAGGAAAGGAGCTGACTCTGACATCAGAGAGCTTTATGCAATCAATATAGTCTCAAAGGAAATCAAAGGCGGCAAGTATTAAGACCTATTATTGAACAATTATTAGTAACTAACCTTAGTATAGATACCATTGTATGTTAATTTATCACTTTAAATTACATTCTTATGATTAATGGTCACAGACAGACTGCGTGGCGCCTGGCTTCCGCCAAGTTTTACAACAACGTCATGACCAACTATAGATACGACCCGCCAAGCTGCTGCAAAGCCCCTAAATTTAGTGGGCCAGTTTTTAATTTCATTTCATCGGGTATGTCAGTCGAGCTGACAATTATATTAACAAATAAAAACATGTTGCATATTATGTTAAATAAAGTTATTTTTATTTAAATGAAATTTAGTGGGCCAGTTATTTCTCTTATATAGAATCCCTGAAACCAGTGTCGCAGCCACTATTACTATTACTTTACTACGATCGGCATGCTACATTGCAGTTGCATCATATATATATATATATATATTACATAAGAATGCTGTGCCGGCTTGTCGACAAAATTGCGCAGCCACAACACCTTATCAACCATGACATTTGCTAGATCATCCGCATTTTCAAGGCCAGTGTCTTTTAACCCTATTAAACCCCGGGGAGGGGGGGGGGGGGGGTCATTGTTTTTTGTTTTAATTCTGAAACAAACGCAGTTGGGAATCTGAAATTTTATGATTTTCCCTAAAAATATATTGTCTTTCTAGTAGTGAAAACCGTTTTCAGTCAATTCGAGTTATAGCACCATTTTTTAACCCTACTTTTGGCACTTTTTTTGAGACGTTTTTTGAAAATTACAGTTCATTAAATGTGATTTGTAACATCTCTATTTTTTTTACACCGGATTTTTGGTGTTAGCAATTGGATGGAATTCATATATAAATTGATTTAGAAATTTAAAACTTGTTTTTTTCGGCGGGTGCCAAATTTTTGTGCCAGCACGAAATTTTGAAATATGTCAATTTTGTAAATTGATCGTTTGAAACTTATTTTTTACGCAATTTGGAATTTTTGGGGTTCTGGTTTCGATGGAATATATACAAGTTGCACCAAGCGTATCAAACTTGTATTTTTCGGTGCTGTGTGCAAGTTAGGGTGCAAGCACGAAATTTTGAAAATCCATTCAAAAGATAAAATTCTTTGTGACAATTTATTTCTTTCGTTTTAGAGGTTTATGGCTATTTTGAATTCAATGGAATATATAATTATCAAACTAGACATCTCAAACTTGTATTTTTCGGAAGTGGGTGCAAAATGTGGTGCTAGCACAAAATTTGAAATCCATCAAAAATATCAATTGATTGTGTCACCGTGTTTCTTGCGTTATACGGGTTTGTGAGGGTTCTGAATTCAATGGAATCAGTAAAAATTTCATAAGAGTTTTCAAACTTGTATTTTTCGCCGGTGGGTAAAAATTGTTGTGCGGGCACCAAATTTTCAAAAATAATCAAATTGATCAGCAAATATCCTGCAAAGCGGAAGCGGTTCCGTTCAATAAAATTTTGATGGTATAAGGTTTTTCTAGGACGCTGGTCACGACAACACTATTTCAAAAATATTTTCTGGAAATGCAAACATCATTTTTGGTTCCATTATGGTGCCCCAGAACGAAAAGTACTTTAAGTAGAAAAAATTTCAAACTGTTAAGTTTTCAAACCCTCTGATCACGATAGCAGTACATTAGTACAGTAGTACAGTTGTAGTACCTTAGTACAGTAGTAGTACAGTAGTACAGTAGTACAGTGTAGTACAGTAGTACAGTAGTACAGTAGTACAGTAGTAGTACAGTAGTACAGTTGTACAGTAGTAGTACAGTAGTACAGTAGTAGTACAGTAGTACAGTAGTACAGTAGTACAGTAGTAGTACAGTAGTAGTAGAGTAGTACAGTAGTACAGTAGTAGTACAGTAGTACAGTAGTAGTACAGTAGTAGTACAGTAGTACAGTAGTAGTACAGTAGTACAGTAGTAGTACAGTAGTACAGTAGTAGTACAGTAGTAGTACAGTGTACCTAGTACAGTAGTACAGTAGTAGTGAGCGAATTTTGAGCGAATATTAATTACATATCATATTAATAATCTTTATATTATTTGCACAATCAACGAAGGAGAAAACGTGAATTAAATCTACATAAACTAAAGCTATTTTTAGCGGTATATCTGTAATACGTCCCTAATATAACAACATAAAGTATGTAACTTATCATTATTACAGCCGAATGTTTTCTAAAGTTCCAACATTTATATCAGCGCCATACTTAACACGTACAGGTTCAGATAATCCACGAAGTTAAGGAAAATCAACTACTTTCGCTAAGAAAGATTTTCCTTAGCTGAGATGGTCTATTCATAGTGGGCTATTTTACTTGTATGGAGCAGATTTGGTTTTTTTGACCGGGGAAAAAACTAGCCTTTAAAAGTACCCTGAAATTTTCCATGTATATACTACTCGACGAGGCGCATCTTTTGGGCCGGGTCTCATATCCAGGAAAAATCTGGTTTCCATGGCAACGGACTTCAAAAAAAGTCTATGTATTTCAAGTCAATATTTATAACTCTATTTGTAGGAAAACTATAATAGATATAAACTTGGGGTTTCGCAACACAACTATAAGGTCAATAGCAGATCCGATTGAGGCTAAATAGAAAATCCAGTTACCTTGGCAACCGGGCTAAACAGATGTTAAAATTTACAAAATGATAATTTGAAGCCTAAGGGCAAGTTGTTATGACTTGGGACCAACCCCTACCCCCACTATATAACTTATTCTGCATCCGAATTACATTGTTATATTTTTCAGTTACCATGACAACCGCAGAAAACATATGTTTTTATACAAAAATTATTCATTTGGACATAGAATTCGCGATAAAATTTTACAAAACTGGGTATGTGTTATCTGGACCACTAGTTGGAACTTTTAGTAAAACTCAAAACATTCCAGAAATATCTAGTTACCATGGTAACTGTAGTTTATTAAAGTCTATATTATTCAAGTCTATATTCATAACTCTATTTGTAGCAAAATAATGTAATATATATAAACTTGGGGTTTTGCAACTCATCTATAAGGTCCATATACATACAAGCCGTTCGAGGTTAATTTGAAAATCCAGCTACCATAGTAACAAGACTAAACAGATGTTAAAATTTATAAAATGATAATTTGAAGCACTAGTTAATAGTATTATGACTTGGGACCAACACCTACTACCACTATATCACTTATTCTGCATACGAATTACATTGTTCTATTTTTCTGTTTCCATGACAACCACTGCAAACAGATGCATTTTGATAGAAAATTGGTAATTTGGACATAAACTACAATATTTTCTGAAACTTGGTATGTGTTATCTGAACCACAATCTGGACTGAATGTTTTTTCAAAGGTAAAACCAACAGTTCCAGAGAACTTTAGTTTCCATGGGAATAGAAGTAAATTATTGGCAAATGCTACTAAACTAGGCTATAAGCAACGAACGAAAGTGTGGCCGTTTGTTTAATTTTCCTTAGCTTCGTGGTTGCATTTCCTTTAGGAAATGCCTTTCTAGTAGGGGTTGGTCCCAAGTAATAACTCATTAACCTTAGGCTTCAAATTAACATTTTATAAATTTTAACATCTGTTTAGCCCGGTTGCCAAGGTAACTGGATTTTCTATTCAACCTCAATCGGCTCTGCTGCGGACCTTATAGTTGAGTTGAGAAACCCCAAGTTTATCCACGAAGCTAAGGAAAATCAACTACTTTCGCTAAGAAAGATTTTCCTTAGCTGAGATGGTCTATTCATAGTGGGCTATTTTACTTGTGTGAGGCAGATTTGGTTTTTTTTGACAGGTGAAAAAACTAGCCTTTAAAAGTACCCTGAAATTTTGCATGTATATACTACTCGACGAGGCGCATCTTTTGGGCCGGGTCTCATATCCAGGAAAAATCTGGTTTCCATGGCAACGGACTTCAAAAAAAGTCTATGTATTTCAAGTCAATATTTATAACTCTATTTGTAGGAAAACTATAATAGATATAAACTTGGGGTTTCGCAACACAACTATAAGGTCCATAGCAGAGCCGATTGAAGCTAAATAGAAAATCCAGTTACCTTGGCAACCAGGCTAAACAGATGTTAAAATTTATAAAATGTTAATTTGAAGCCTAAGGGCAAGGTGTTATGACTTGGGACCAACCCCTACCCCCACTATATAAATTATTCTGCGTCCGAATTAGATTGTTCTATTTTGCAGTTACCATGACAACCGCTGAAAACAGATGTTTTTATGCAAAAATTACTCATTTGGACATAGACTTCACGATAAAATTTTACGAAACTGGGTATGTGTTATCTGGACCACTAGTTGGGACTTTTGGTGAAACTGAAAACATTCCAGAAATATCTAGTTACCATGGTGACTGGAGTTTATTAAAGTCTATATCATTCAAGTCTAAATTCAATACTCTATTTGTAGCAAAATAATGTAATATATATAAATTTGGGGTTTTGCAACACATCTATAAGGTCCATCCATATACAAGCCGTTCCACGTTAATTACACAATCCAGTTACCATAGTAACAAGACTAAACAGATGTTAAAATTTATAAAATTATAATTATTGAAGCACAAGTTAATAGTATTATGACTTGGGACCAAGACCTACCCCCATTATATGACTGCATCCGAATTACATTGTTCTATTTTTCAGTTTCCATGACAACCACTGCAAACAGTTGCATTTTAATAGAAAATCGGTAATTTGGACATAAACTACAATATTTTCTGAAACTTGGTATGTGTTGTCTGAACCACAATCTTTACTGAATCTTTTTTCAAAGGTAAAACCAACAGTTCCAGAGAACTCTAGTTTCCATGGGAATATAAGTTAATTATTGGCAAATGCTACTAAACGAGGCTAAGCAACGAACCAAAGTGTGGCCGTTTGTTTAATTTTCCTTAGCTTCGTGGTTGCATTTCCTTTAGGAAATGCCTTTCTAGTACTAATAAACTAGGCTAAGCAATGAACGAAAGTGTGGCCGTTTGTTTAATTTTCCTTAGCTTCGTGGTTGCATTTCCTTTAGGAAATCCTTTCTAGTATCCACGAAGCTAAGGAAAATCAACTACTTTCGCTAAGAAAGATTTTCCTTAGCTGAGATGGTCTATTCATAGTGGGCTATTTTACTTGTGTGAGGCAGATTTGGGGTTTTTTGATAGGCGAAAAAACTAGCCTTTAAAAGTACCCTGAAATTTTGCATGTATATACTACTCGACGAGGCGCATCTTTTGGGCCGGGTCTCATATCCAGGAAAAATCTGGTTTCCATGGCAACGGACTTCAAAAAAAGTCTATGTATTTCAAGTCAATATTTATAACTCTATTTGTAGGAAAACTATAATAGATATAAACTTGGGGTTTCGCAACACAACTATAAGGTCCATAGCAGATCCGATTGAGGCTAAATAGAAAATCCAGTTACCTTGGCAACCGGGATAAACAGATGTTAAAATTTATAAAATGTTAATTTGAAGCCTAAGGGCAAGGTGTTATGACTTGGGACCAACCCCTACCCCCACTATATAACTTATTCTGCATCCGAATTACATTGTTCTATTTTTCAGTTACCATGACAACCGCTGAAAACAGATGTTTTTATTCAAAACTTATTCATTTGGACATAGACTTCACGATAAAATTTTACAAAACTGGGTATGTGTTATCTGGACCACTAGTTGGAACTTTTAGTGAAACTCAAAACATTCCAGAAATATCTAGTTACCGTGGTAACTGGAGTTTATTACAGATTATATCATTCAAGTCTATATTCATAACTCTATTTGTAGAAAAACCGCAATAGATATAAACTTGGGGTTTCTCAACTCAACTATAAGGTTCATATCCAAGCCGTTCGAGGTTAATTAGAAATTCCAGTCACCATAGCAACAAGACTAAACAGATATTAAAATTTATAAAATGATAATTTGAAGCACAAGTTAATAGTATTATGACTTGGGACCAACACCTACCCCCACTATATGACTTATTCTGCATCCGAATTACATTGTTCTATTTTTCAGTTTCCATGACAACCACTACAAACAGATGCATTTTGATAGAAAATCGGTAATTTGGACATAAACTACAATATTTTCTAAAACTCAGTACATGTGTTATCTGAACCACAATCTGTACTGAATTTTTTTTCAAAGGTTAAAGCAACAGTTCCAGCGAACTCTAGTTTCCATGGGAATAGAAGTTAATTATTGACAATTGCTACTAAACGAGGCTAAGCAAGCAACGAACCAAAGTGTGGCCGTTTGTTTAATTTTCCTTAGCTTCGTGGTTGCATTTCCTTTAGGAAATGCCTTTCTCGTACAATTGGTCAGAACATGGTCCTCGGTTTGTAATGACGTCTTGTCACACTGACACACTCTGTTCTCGGTGGTAGGGGTTCTGCTCCATCTACCCTTTTCAATTCGGAGGTCGTGTGACATAACGCGTATTCTTATGAACCATATCCTAACAAAGTCCGGTATGTAAACTTTACGTTGGGACTACAGTACATGTGGTTTTAATTGTATATTTATTAATTGCCGGTAAGTATGAAATTTTGTCGACGATGCTGGTTTTCGACGAATTCTATCATGAATCTCACAGAAAGGGTCAGTTCCAGAATTTAGACTCTCAATCAGTAATTTGGATCCGGGTTAGTTTTCTTTCTTACATAGATCAAATCCACGAAGCTAAGGAAAATCAACTACTTTCGCTAAGAAAGATTTTCCTTAGCTGAGATGGTCTATTCATAGTGGGCTATTTTACTTGTGTGAGGCAGATTTGGGGTTTTTTGATAGGCGAAAAAACTAGCCTTTAAAAGTACCCTGAAATTTTGCATGTATATACTACTCGGCGAGGCGCATCTTTTGGGCCGGGTCTCATATCCAGGAAAAATCTGGTTTCCATGGCAACGGACTTCAAAAAAAGTCTATGTATTTCAAGTCAATATTTATAACTCTATTTGTAGGAAAACTATAATAGATTTAAACTTGGGGTTTCGCAACACAACTATAAGGTCCATAGCAGATCCGATTGAGGCTAAATAGAAAATCCAGTTACGTTGGCAACCGGGATAAACAGATGTTAAAATTTATAAAATGATAATTTGAGGCCTAAGGGCAAGGTGTTATGACTTGAGACCAACCCCTACCCCCACTATATAACTTATTCTGCATCCGAATTACATTGTTCTATTTTTCAGTTACCATGACAACAGCCGAAAACAGATGTTTTTATACAAAAATTATTCATTTGGACATAGACTTCGCGATAAAATTTTACAAAACTGGGTATGTGTTATCTGCACCACTAGTTGGAACTTTTAGTGAAACTTAAATCATTCCAGAAATTTAGTTACCATGGTAACTGTAGTTTATTAAACTCTATATCATTCAAGTCTATATTGATAACTCTATTTCTAGCAAAACTGTAATATATATAAACTTGGGGTTTTGTAACTCATCTATAAGGTCCATATACAAGCCGTTCGAAGTTAATTAGAAAATCCATTTACCATAGCAACAAGAGTAAACAGATGTTAAAATTAATAAAATGATAATTTGAAGCACAATTTAATAGTATTATGACTTGGGACCAACACCTACCCCCACTATATGACTTATTCTGCATCCGAATTACATTGTTCTATTTTTCAGTTTCCATGACAACCACTGCAAACAGATGCATTTTGATAGAAAATCTGTAATTTGGACATAAACTACAATATTTTCTGAAACTCGATGTGTTATCTGAAAAACAATCTGGACTGAATCTTTTTTCAAAGGTAAAACCAACAGTTCCAGAGAACTCTAGTTTCCATGGGAATAGAAGTTATTTATTGGCAAATGCTACTAAACTAGGCTAAGCAACGAACCAAATTGTGGCCGTTTGTTTAATTTTCCTTAGCTTCGTGGTTGCATTTCCTTTAGGAAATGCCTTTCTAGTACTTTACAAAAGGGAAGTTCACTATCATGGTTTTTAAGCATCTTCGATATAAATTTCTTCCGTGCTACAGTAATACGATCCACGAAGTCCACGAAGCTAAGGAAAATCAACTACTTTCGCTAAGAAAGATTTTCCTTAGCTGAGATGGTCTATTCATAGTGGGCTATTTTACTTGTGTGAGGCAGATTTGGTTTTTTTTGACCGGTGAAAAAACTAGCCTTTAAAAGTACCCTGAAATTTTGCATGTATATACTACTCGACGAGGCGCATCTTTTGGGCCGGGTCTCATATGCAGGAAAAATCTGGTTTCCATGGCAACGGACTTCAAAAAAAGTCTATGTATTTCAAGTCAATATTTATAACTCTATTTGTAGGAAAACTATAATAGATATAAACTTGGGGTTTCGCAACACAACTATAAGGTCCATAGCAGATCCGATTGAAGCTAAATAGAAAATCCAGTTACCTTGGCAACCGGGATAAACAGATGTTAAAATTTATAAAATGTTAATTTGAGGCCTAAGGGCAAGGTGTTATGACTTGGGGCCAACCCCTACCCCCACTATATAACTTATTCTGCATCCGAATTACATTGTTCTATTTTTCAGTTACCATGACAACCGCTGAAAACAGATGTTTTTATTCAAAACTTATTCATTTGGACATAGACTTCACGATAAAATTTTACAAAACTGGGTATGTGTTATCTGGACCACTAGTTGGAACTTTTAGTGAAACTCAAATCATTCCAGAAATATCTAGTTACCGTGGTAACTGGAGTTTATTACAGATTATATCATTCAAGTCTATATTCATAACTCTATTTGTAGAAAAACCGCAATAGATATAAACTTGGGGTTTCTCAACTCAACTATAAGGTTCATATCCAAGCCGTTCGAGGTTAATTAGAAATTCCAGTCACCATAGCAACAAGACTAAACAGATGTTAAAATTTATAAAATGATAATTTGAAGCACAAGTTAATACTATTAAGACTTGGGACCAACACCTACCCCCACTATATGACTTATTCTGCATCCGAATTACATTGTTCTATTTTTCAGTTTCCATGACAACCACTACAAACAGATGCATTTTGATAGAAAATCGGTAATTTGGACATAAACTACAATATTTTCTGAAACTTTGTATATGTGTTATCTGAACCACAATCTGTACTGAATCTTTTTTCAAAGGTTAAAACAACAGTTCCACAGAACTCTAGTTTCCATGGGAATAGAAGTTAATTATTGTCAAATGCTACTAAACTAGGCTAAGCAACAAACTAATTGTGGCGGTTTGTTTAATTTTCCTTAGCTTCGTGGTTGCATTTCCTTTAGGAAATGCCTTTCTTGTTAAGGAAAATCAACTACTTTCGCTAAGAAAGATTTTCCTTAGCTGAGATGGTGTATTCATAGTGGGCTATTTTACTTGTATGGGGCAGATTTGTTTTTTTTTGATTCCGGAAAAAACTAGCCTTTAAAAGTACCCTGAAATTTTGCATGTATATACTACTCGGCGAGGCGCATCTTTTGGGCCGGGTCTCATATCCAGGAAAAATCTGGTTTCCATGGCAACGGACTTCAAAAAAAGTCTATGTATTTCAAGTCAATATTTATAACTCTATTTGTAGGAAAACTATAATAGATATAAACTTGGGGTTTTGCAACACAACTATAAGGTCCATAGCAGATCCGATTGAGGCTAAATATAAAATCCAGTTACCTTGGCAACCGGGATAAACAGATGTTAAAATTTATAAAATGTTAATTTGAGGCCTACGGGCAAGGTGTTATGACTTGGGACCAATCCCTACCCCCACTATATAACTTATTCTGCATCACTTACTGATGAGGCCTTTTAGGCTGAAACGTACGTATAGCGCTGGTTCAACCCCCGTGACGCGCTCTCATTTTTTCCACTTCTGAACAAACCCATAATATTACACCCTTAATTACAGTTGCAACAGCTCATCTCCAATTTATTTAATTAATATCACCTGTCAGCAATACTCGAGCTGAATATTTATTTATTTGTACTTCCCTCCTGTTTCACTCTAGCATACTTGAGGCCGGTAGGTCCACTGTTAGAGATATAATTTATGCAACTTAAGACTGCCCGTTCAATAGAAGTGGATTAGGTGGGACTGTGAGTGTCAGGGGCTAGTGGCTGAGCTGGTTAGCGCTACTGATGAGGCCTGTTAGGCCGAAACGTACGTATAGCGCTGGTTCAACCCCCGGTGACGCGCTCTCATTTTTTCCACTTCTGAACAAACCCATAATATTACACCCTTAATTACAGTTGCAACAGCTCATCTCCAATTTATTTAATTAATATCACCTGTCAGCAATACTCGAGCTGAATATTTATTTATTTGTACTTCCCTCCTGTTTCACTCTAGCATACTTGAGGCCGGTAGGTCCACTGTTAGAGATAGAATTTATGCAACTTAAGACTGCCCGTTCAATAGAAGTGGATTAGGTGGGACTGTGAGTGTCAGGGGCTAGTGGCTGAGCTGGTTAGCGCTACTGATGAGGCCTGTTAGGCCGAAACGTGCGTATAACGCTGGTTCAACCCCCGATGACGCGCTTTCTCATTTTTCCACTTCTGAACAAACCCATAATATTACACCTTTAATTACAGTTGCAACAGCTCATCTCCAATTTATTTAATTAATATCACCTGTCAGCAATACTCGAGCTGAATATTTATTTATTTGTACTTCCCTCCTGTTTCACTCTAGCATACTTGAGGCCGGTAGGTCCACTGTTAGAGATAGAATATATGCAATTTAAGACTGCCCGTTCAATAGAAGTGGATTAGGTGGGACTGTGAGTGTCAGGGGCTAGTGGCTGAGCTGGTTAGCGCTACTGATGAGGCCTGTTAGGCCGAAACGTACGTATAGCGCTGGTTCAACCCCCGGTGACGCGCTCTAATTTTTTCCACTTCTGAACAAACCCATAATATTACACCTTTAATTACAGTTACAATTACAGTTTCCTTAGCTGAGATGGTCTATTCATAGTGGGCTATTTTACTTGTGTGAGGCAGATTTGGGGTTTTTTGATAGGCGAAAAAACTAGCCTTTAAAAGTACCCTGAAATTTTGCATGTATATACTACTCGGCGAGGCGCATCTTTTGGGCCGGGTCTCATATCCAGGAAAAATCTGGTTTCCATGGCAACGGACTTCAAAAAAAGTCTATGTATTTCAAGTCAATATTTATAACTCTATTTGTAGGAAAACTATAATAGATTTAAACTTGGGGTTTTGCAACACAACTATAAGGTCCATAGCAGATCCGATTGAGGCTAAATAGAAAATCCAGTTACGTTGGCAACCGGGATAAACAGATGTTAAAATTTATAAAATGATAATTTGAGGCCTAAGGGCAAGGTGTTATGACTTGAGACCAACCCCTACCCCCACTATATAACTTATTCTGCATCCGAATTACATTGTTCTATTTTTCAGTTACCATGACAACAGCCGAAAACAGATGTTTTTATACAAAAATTATTCATTTGGACATAGACTTCGCGATAAAATTTTACAAAACTGGGTATGTGTTATCTGCACCACTAGTTGGAACTTTTAGTGAAACTTAAATCATTCCAGAAATTTAGTTACCATGGTAACTGTAGTTTATTAAACTCTATATCATTCAAGTCTATATTGATAACTCTATTTCTAGCAAAACTGTAATATATATAAACTTGGGGTTTTGTAACTCATCTATAAGGTCCATATACAAGCCGTTCGAAGTTAATTAGAAAATCCATTTACCATAGCAACAAGAGTAAACAGATGTTAAAATTAATAAAATGATAATTTGAAGCACAATTTAATAGTATTATGACTTGGGACCAACACCTACCCCCACTATATGACTTATTCTGCATCCGAATTACATTGTTCTATTTTTCAGTTTCCATGACAACCACTGCAAACAGATGCATTTTGATAGAAAATCTGTAATTTGGACATAAACTACAATATTTTCTGAAACTCGATGTGTTATCTGAAAAACAATCTGGACTGAATCTTTTTTCAAAGGTAAAACCAACAGTTCCAGAGAACTCTAGTTTCCATGGGAATAGAAGTTATTTATTGGCAAATGCTACTAAACTAGGCTAAGCAACGAACCAAATTGTGGCCGTTTGTTTAATTTTCCTTAGCTTCGTGGTTGCATTTCCTTTAGGAAATGCCTTTCTAGTACTTTACAAAAGGGAAGTTCACTATCATGGTTTTTAAGCATCTTCGATATAAATTTCTTCCGTGCTACAGTAATACGATCCACGAAGTCCACGAAGCTAAGGAAAATCAACTACTTTCGCTAAGAAAGATTTTCCTTAGCTGAGATGGTCTATTCATAGTGGGCTATTTTACTTGTGTGAGGCAGATTTGGTTTTTTTTGACCGGTGAAAAAACTAGCCTTTAAAAGTACCCTGAAATTTTGCATGTATATACTACTCGACGAGGCGCATCTTTTGGGCCGGGTCTCATATGCAGGAAAAATCTGGTTTCCATGGCAACGGACTTCAAAAAAAGTCTATGTATTTCAAGTCAATATTTATAACTCTATTTGTAGGAAAACTATAATAGATATAAACTTGGGGTTTCGCAACACAACTATAAGGTCCATAGCAGATCCGATTGAAGCTAAATAGAAAATCCAGTTACCTTGGCAACCGGGATAAACAGATGTTAAAATTTATAAAATGTTAATTTGAGGCCTAAGGGCAAGGTGTTATGACTTGGGGCCAACCCCTACCCCCACTATATAACTTATTCTGCATCCGAATTACATTGTTCTATTTTTCAGTTACCATGACAACCGCTGAAAACAGATGTTTTTATTCAAAACTTATTCATTTGGACATAGACTTCACGATAAAATTTTACAAAACTGGGTATGTGTTATCTGGACCACTAGTTGGAACTTTTAGTGAAACTCAAATCATTCCAGAAATATCTAGTTACCGTGGTAACTGGAGTTTATTACAGATTATATCATTCAAGTCTATATTCATAACTCTATTTGTAGAAAAACCGCAATAGATATAAACTTGGGGTTTCTCAACTCAACTATAAGGTTCATATCCAAGCCGTTCGAGGTTAATTAGAAATTCCAGTCACCATAGCAACAAGACTAAACAGATGTTAAAATTTATAAAATGATAATTTGAAGCACAAGTTAATACTATTAAGACTTGGGACCAACACCTACCCCCACTATATGACTTATTCTGCATCCGAATTACATTGTTCTATTTTTCAGTTTCCATGACAACCACTACAAACAGATGCATTTTGATAGAAAATCGGTAATTTGGACATAAACTACAATATTTTCTGAAACTTTGTATATGTGTTATCTGAACCACAATCTGTACTGAATCTTTTTTCAAAGGTTAAAACAACAGTTCCACAGAACTCTAGTTTCCATGGGAATAGAAGTTAATTATTGTCAAATGCTACTAAACTAGGCTAAGCAACAAACTAATTGTGGCGGTTTGTTTAATTTTCCTTAGCTTCGTGGTTGCATTTCCTTTAGGAAATGCCTTTCTTGTTAAGGAAAATCAACTACTTTCGCTAAGAAAGATTTTCCTTAGCTGAGATGGTGTATTCATAGTGGGCTATTTTACTTGTATGGGGCAGATTTGTTTTTTTTTGATTCCGGAAAAAACTAGCCTTTAAAAGTACCCTGAAATTTTGCATGTATATACTACTCGGCGAGGCGCATCTTTTGGGCCGGGTCTCATATCCAGGAAAAATCTGGTTTCCATGGCAACGGACTTCAAAAAAAGTCTATGTATTTCAAGTCAATATTTATAACTCTATTTGTAGGAAAACTATAATAGATATAAACTTGGGGTTTTGCAACACAACTATAAGGTCCATAGCAGATCCGATTGAGGCTAAATATAAAATCCAGTTACCTTGGCAACCGGGATAAACAGATGTTAAAATTTATAAAATGTTAATTTGAGGCCTACGGGCAAGGTGTTATGACTTGGGACCAATCCCTACCCCCACTATATAACTTATTCTGCATCACTTACTGATGAGGCCTTTTAGGCTGAAACGTACGTATAGCGCTGGTTCAACCCCCGTGACGCGCTCTCATTTTTTCCACTTCTGAACAAACCCATAATATTACACCCTTAATTACAGTTGCAACAGCTCATCTCCAATTTATTTAATTAATATCACCTGGCAGCAATACTCGAGCTGAATATTTATTTATTTGTACTTCCCTCCTGTTTCACTCTAGCATACTTGAGGCCGGTAGGTCCACTGTTAGAGATATAATTTATGCAACTTAAGACTGCCCGTTCAATAGAAGTGGATTAGGTGGGACTGTGAGTGTCAGGGGCTAGTGGCTGAGCTGGTTAGCGCTACTGATGAGGCCTGTTAGGCCGAAACGTACGTATAGCGCTGGTTCAACCCCCGGTGACGCGCTCTCATTTTTTCCACTTCTGAACAAACCCATAATATTACACCCTTAATTACAGTTGCAACAGCTCATCTCCAATTTATTTAATTAATATCACCTGTCAGCAATACTCGAGCTGAATATTTATTTATTTGTACTTCCCTCCTGTTTCACTCTAGCATACTTGAGGCCGGTAGGTCCACTGTTAGAGATAGAATTTATGCAACTTAAGACTGCCCGTTCAATAGAAGTGGATTAGGTGGGACTGTGAGTGTCAGGGGCTAGTGGCTGAGCTGGTTAGCGCTACTGATGAGGCCTGTTAGGCCGAAACGTGCGTATAACGCTGGTTCAACCCCCGATGACGCGCTTTCTCATTTTTCCACTTCTGAACAAACCCATAATATTACACCTTTAATTACAGTTGCAACAGCTCATCTCCAATTTATTTAATTAATATCACCTGGCAGCAATACTCGAGCTGAATATTTATTTATTTGTACTTCCCTCCTGTTTCACTCTAGCATACTTGAGGCCGGTAGGTCCACTGTTAGAGATAGAATATATGCAATTTAAGACTGCCCGTTCAATAGAAGTGGATTAGGTGGGACTGTGAGTGTCAGGGGCTAGTGGCTGAGCTGGTTAGCGCTACTGATGAGGCCTGTTAGGCCGAAACGTACGTATAGCGCTGGTTCAACCCCCGGTGACGCGCTCTAATTTTTTCCACTTCTGAACAAACCCATAATATTACACCTTTAATTACAGTTGCAACAGCTCATCTCCAATTTATTTAATTAAAATTTATAAAATGATAACTTGAAGCACAAGTTAATCGTATTATGACTTGGAACTAACCCCTACCCCCACTATATGACTTATTCTGCATCCGAATTACATTGTTCTATTTTTCAGTTTCCATGACAACCAATGCAAACAGATGCATTTTGATAGAAAATCGGTAATTTGGACATAAACTACAATATTTTCTGAAACTCAGTATATGTGTTATCTGAACCACAATCTGTACTGAATTTTTTTTCAAAGGTGAAAGCAACAGTTCCAGAGAACTCTAGTTTCCATGGGAATAGAAGTTATTTATTGGCAAATGCTACTAAACTAGGCTAAGCAACGAACCAAATTGTGGCCGTTTGTTTAATTTTCCTTAGCTTCGTGGTTGCATTTCCTTTAGGAAATGCCTTTCTCGTAATTCAATGGTTTAATACCCGATTCGATTAGACAAATATCTATAGGTGTCTGAACTCGCACTGATAACAATGACCTAACCATACGACTATAAACCTTTAGTATTACACGTGTATTATTTGAGAGGCAACCTTCGGACGCATATAAAATAGAGGCAATAAGTACAGCGGCTTCAAAAACTTGTAGTTTTAAGTAAAAAGGCATAGTTGTATTACGAGAACAAAAAATAGCAAACTTGTTAGCCGAACTCGAATTCGGCTAACAGAATTTAGAATGCAGTTTCAATACAGTCGAGATTTTTCATCTTGTGTAAACAACGATCCTAGGTAAATATATTTGTCGCAGTTTAATATCGCGATTCCATCAATACGGAACTCTACCCTGTCGGATTCACTCCCACTAATTACAATAAATTTTGTTTTGGTTTCATTGAATTGCATACCAGATTCATCTCGTTAAAAATCATTCGTGGTAACGCAACTGTAATTTTTGGTATTTGTTTGGTGGGACGAAAAAAACAAGCCAGTTGAAATTTCAAACGGGAAAAATCAAATTTGGTTGGATAATACAATATTTTTGAGTGTCTTATTCGTGATCAGAATCTCCGTAAATCCAAAGTAATAATAATGTTGATTTGGAAATGATTTTTAATTTTTTCAAATTTGTCCGACTTGTATTTTTCGTGCCGCACATTGACACGTATCTAAAAAAGCCGTTATCAACAAGGTAGGACATTTTTCAGTGCCATGTTCGTGATCAGCATCCCAAAAACTCATGGTCATAAATACAATTTGATTTTGTGGTGATTGTTCATTATCATATTTCCACTACCGGTCCCACTTGTTTTTTTTTGTGCTCCAGGGGGTACAAATAACTGAATGATAATTAATATAACAACATGCCTATGTTATTATATTACACAACCTGAACAATGGACTAGTGATTGTCATTGCAATCGGTCCTTGCATGCCTGCCGCTACGGTTTTTACTTAGGGGGGGGGGGAGGGGGGGGGGGGGGTGGTTAGCGCTAATTAAATTTTTTATATTTCATCTAGAGCAGATTTTATCAAGATTCCAAAATTCAAAATACGTTTAGCAAGGTCTGTCTTACTTCTGGAGATATGGCTGTCTGTCCGTTTTACTGTCGGTTTGTCCGTCAGTAGGCGTATCGTTTATTTCAATCAGCCGATTCTAAGTTTTGAATACTGAAACCATGGACATTTTTTAAATGTTGTGGCAGACGTTTATAACATCCCACTATATATATATTATATATGTGTATATTATATATGTGTATATATAATAAAAATAAAATAATAGGAAGGCAATTTATACAACCATGTTCAGCATGATCCGGTCTCTTAAATATAATTTTGAGTTGAACGAATTATGTTTTTGACAGACCAATATCAAGCAAGTAAAATTATTTGGAAACAGAGAAACAACATGTTCCTATCTGTTCAACCGTAAGTACAGTAGCCATCGTTTTATTTAAGCAGGGACACAAAGCGCAACCCTGTTTAAATACTGTAAGTAAAATTATCACATTGGTTACATTTTTGCATGTGTTTCGCCGGGATTTGGCTCATCAGCTACACTAACCCATGCGGGACACATGTTTATCAAACTAACTACACCAAAAACCAGCTAAACACACACACATACATAATAAACAAAATAGTATTTGTTCGCGCTTTTGAAGACCTTTAGCAGTTTAACCTGCCAAAATTTATATGTCTTTTAGTTAATTAAAACCACTTTAGCATACGACAATAATTTATGCTAATACGCAAAACATTAGCCGAAGTCAGCCCATGCGCGATCATTCACCCGATGGATCTACACCCGGGAGACTGAATTCGGATGCTTGAATTGTATTATTACAGTGTAAGGTTGCAGTGTATACCTAATGTATTATTCGATAGATCGTTAATAATTAATCTCTGACAGATATTATTGGCTTTCGGGAAATATTAACAGTTCCTTTAGGACGTGGCGCTTTATCTATTTAAACAGAACTAAGACTTATACTAAAACGCAACGATACTGCTTATGATTAAAGTATAAAGCGTATTCTTTAGGAAATACTTTGTTACCAATCACGATCATACACACTATTCTGCCGACAGTCAGTACATTTGATCACACATAAAGAGAGCAGTAATTGACTCACGTAGGGTCTGCTAAATAACATTGGATTCAATACACACCACATTAATATAAATCGCAATTGTTATGTATAGCCGGTCTCTCTAACCTGTAGTGTTATCAAGAAAATTGGGAATTGGGTGATTTATCCGTATTATCCAAATAGCAATATTTCCATCAACAAATAGGTACAATTAATAACTGACGGTAAAATAACAGTACAAGCAATATGATTAATGCAGTTAAGATTGATTAAATTGATCGGTAGTTAGTTAGATTAGGTAACAGTTTATACTTTCGATAATTCAAGCAGTTTACTATAGTTCTTACTAAAAGGCCGGTGTTTCTGGCTTAGACAGCAATAACAACAAAGTATCAAGAAAAAACAGTAAGACTGAACACTCTCCTTATGATCGACTAAAAGCTACACGTCGACAGGAAAAATCGCTCTGATTGGCTCAAGCCAAACAAAGAACCTTGCATCTAATGGCTGTTTCCATGTCAGCAACCAGCTGCTAGATGTCGTAATATGAATTATCACGGCTAAGCTGTGAAAGGTAGTTGGTGCATTGCAGGTTTTTTGCCTTACCATGTCCACTAAAACACGTATATAGCAGAATTATTTTTATGTCCGTTAAAACACCTGTAAAGGTACCTTGCGGGCGAGGGGAATATATATACAGTCAGAAAACCTTTTTAGAGTATTCCAGCGCCTGGGGGGGAACTGGCCAGCAAAGGCAAACGTATCAGTTATCCCACAAAAGCTTTTACACCGCTCCCAGAAAATGGGATTTAAGTCTATAAAATATACAAAATCACAGTTTCTAAAATATAAAAATACTCTAAACAGTTAGTCTTTCTTGCGCGGACGGCGTTTACGCAGTTTTTTGAAGCTAGCAAGAGTCCTTTTCTCTTTGGGGCGAGCCACTTTACGAGGAGGGCTATAACTCCTGGGTGAAGGGTGCAATATGATTGCATCAGAAGGTATGGGATTGCGATCGGTATATCCGCCGGTCGAAGTACTGGGTTGATTGACATCAACGTCCGGGGAGAGGGGTCTAACGGCTTTGAGAGCTCGTTTCAAGACAGCCGCTCTTACGGGTCCTTTACGAGTGGTCTGAACGAGGGCCGTGGGTGGACCATAGGCAGTTAGAAACTTCCTTGGTTTAATGGTTCTTTCCAACTCGCGTTCGCGGGCTTGGTACTCGTAAGGCCGTCGATATACTTCCTGTAACTCGATATGCGTGATTTCTGTTCGACAGAAGCGAATAGATAAGGATGGAACGCATAAATTCCTTCGTAAGCGCGTCCAGGATAATAGCGATGGCGCGAATCACGATGTAAATCAGCGTTCGCTTCCCAAGCTCTAATGTAACGTAGTGTGATCATTTCATCTACGCTTTCCAAATCGCGATTAAAAAGGGCAATCGAAACTGGCGTGTCCCTTTAGTTGACAGTGGTGACATTGAGTCATAAATTGAGGGCAAACCGCAAAAATATGCAAATTATTAAATCTGCAATACGCGCAATAAATTTCCATCGCCGGTTGTTCGTGGAAATAGGAACAGCGGACGTTTGTGTCCATGGGCGTAACATGGTCTCTCGATGCGCATAACCGACAACGTTGCCGAGAAACATAGTTGGCATGGCGATAATCGTACGCAGTGAGACACTGTGGACCTTGATACCATTCTAGGATGTAATCGTTGTCGTTGTTCCGAGCGCGATAGGCTGAATCTCTTCAGATTCCAGACATATTGGTTCGTCTTCCCAGTCTGTTACGAATAGAATTTTCGTGATCTATTCTCGGTTTATCATTACGATTCCTCTGAGTATGATATTGGAATAAAACCATTTCTCTTTCGGTTTCTACATCATCGGTATCATGTAAATCGGTAGGATGACCGGTAGTTAAGAAGTCCATATACGTACCATTACGATTCGTATAGCGAGCGCTGAATTTTCTATAGTCCGCTTCGCGCGTAAGTTGTTCCTGGGACATCGGCGGTTCGATATAACGACCATCGTCCTCCGTAATAGTCGGATCAGCTTCACCGCGTATCAAGCTATCCACAAACGCTTGTAAAGGTAGAGTATATCGTT
>JAUCBJ010000895.1:0-57373 GCA_032718475.1 Nemertoderma westbladi | reverse complement strand
CCATAACGGTGTGTGTACCCATAACTGTGTTTGTACCCAGTGGTATAACGGTGTTTGTGCCCATAACGGTGTTTGTACCCATAACTGTGTTTGTACCCAGTGGTATAACGGTGCTCGTGCCCATAACGGCGTTTTTACCCATAACTGTGTTTGTACCCAGTGGTATAACGGTGCTCGTGCCCATAACGGTGTTTGTACCCATAACTGTGTTTGTACCCAGTGGTATAACGGTGCTCGTGCCCATAGCGGTGTTTGTACCCATAACTATGTTTGTACCCAGTGGTATAACGGTGCTTGTGCCCATAACGGTGTTTGTGCCCATAACGGTGTTTGTACCCATAACTGTGTCTCTACCCGGTGATATAACGGTGCTAGTGCCCATAACGGTGTTTGTACCCATAACTGTGTTTGTACCCAGTGGTATAACGGTGCTTGTGCCCATAACAGTGTTTGTACCCATAACTGTGTTTGTACCCAGTGGTATAACGGTGCTCGTGCCCATAATGGTGTTTGTACCCATAACTGTGTTTGTACTGTACACAGTGGTATAACGGTGCTCGTGCCCATAACGGTGTTTGTACCCATAACTGTGTTTGTACCCAGTGGTATAACGGTGCTCGTGCCCATAACTGTGTTTGTGCCCATAACGGTGTTTGTACCCATAACTGTGTTTGTACCCAGTGGTATAACGGTGCTTGTGCCCATAACGGTGTTTGTACCCATAACTGTGTTTGTACCCAGTGGTATAACGGTGCTCGTGCCCATAACTGTGTTTGTGCCCATAACGGTGTTTGTACCCATAACTGTGTTTGTACCCAGTGGTATAACGGTGCTCGTGCCCATAACTGTGTTTGTGCCCATAACGGTGTTTGTACCCATAACTGTGTTTGTACCCAGTGGTATAACGGTGCTCGTGCCCATAACGGTGTTTGTACCCATAACTGTGCTTGTACCCAGTGGTATAACGGTGCTCGTGCCCATAACGGTGTTTGTACCCATAACTGTGTTTGTACCCAGTGGTATAACGGTGCTTGTGCCCAAAACGGTGTTTGTGCCCATAACTGTGTTTGTACCCATAACTGTGTTTGTACCCGGTGATATAACGGTGCTCGTGCCCATAACGGTGTTTGTACCCATAACTGTGTTTGTACCCAGTGGTATAACGGTGCTCGTGCCCATAACGGTGTTTGTACCCATAACTGTGTTTGTACCCGGTGATATAATGGTGCTCGTGCCCATAATGGTGTTTGTGCCCATAACTGTGTTTGTACCCAGTGGTATAACGGTGCTTGTGCCCATAACAGTGTTTGTACCCATAACTGTGTTTGTACCCAGTGGTATAACGGTGCTCGTGCCCATAACGGTTTTTTTGTACCCATAACTGTGTTTGTACCCAGTGGTATAACGGTGTTTGTACCAAGTGCTATACTTGTGCTTTACCCTGTGGTATAACAGTTTTTTACCTTGTGGTATAACAGGTTACCTTGTGGTGAATCAGTGGTATAACAGTGTTTGTACCCAGTGGTATAACGGTGCTTGTGCCAATAATGGTGTTTGTACCCATAACTGTGTTTGTACCCAGTGGTATAATGGTGCTTGTGCCCATAAAATGACCCAAGAAAGAACTTCCCGCATGCATCAAATGTCATCAAATGGGTCCAAACTTAGTTAGAAACCAAAATTTTAATTTTTGGATCAAGGTAACTAGTGCCACAGGCACATGGACAGAAGACCATTTGGCACAAAGTGATGATATTTCTAAAATTTCGCGATGGCCAACTTTAAGTTCTCCTACTGCATTAATATTAAGCTCATTAGAACCGCAATGGCCGATTTAGTGGGGGTAGACACCTTCAAAACAAACGTAGAGCGAATAGGTCCTTGAGATATCGCAGAAAAGTCCGGCACAAGTCTACACTACCGCCTTGGTGCGATATGGAAAAATCCTCAAAAAATTTTATTTTGAATTATCTCAAGGAATCAAAAATAGACACATCACTGCAAAAAAAGGATTTAGTATATACATACAGACACCTTCAAAATTAAAGAGTAGTGATTAGTTGACTATTGTTTTTGTACAAAATGTACGGAATGGGTCAACTGAATATCAAGTATTAATTGGTGGATATAGTCTTGACATTTTGTAAAATAACTCAAGAACTAATGACTCTATTCTTATTTTAAAGGTCTACACCCACTACATCTATCATTTCTGTGTTGAGTCTATTCTTGGTTCCTTGAGATAATTCAAAATAAAATTTTTTGAGGATTTGTCCATATCGCATCAAGGCGGTGATGAAGACTTGTGCCAGACTTCACATTTTCTGCGATATCTCTGCGATATGGTAGGTTCTGTCCATGTGCCTGTGGCACTTGTTCCCTTGATCAAAAAATTAAAATTTTGGTATCAAACTAAGTTTGGACCCATTTGATGACATTTGATGCATGCAGGAAGTTCTTTCTTGGGTCATTGATCTTTCATTAATGTGTTATATTGTTATAAATTTAATTGTGGTGCATCGCGAAAGCTCAAAAATTAAACCCACTTGGGATCCGTCAAGATATCGATGAAATTTAGAGAAATTTTTTTTTGCCTTAATTTTTTACCATTTGGCAACTTTTGCACACCGGTAGAACAACGAAATCGAAAAAAAGTAAAAAACGCACCGCCCTAATATGCGTGTGACTTGGATAGTTTTTCAGTTTGTGTCTGGGTGTACCTATATAGTTATATTTTATATATATAATGTATTTATTAAAAGTAGTTAATAAATTTAGTGGCTTTCTCCTGTGTCTGGCTGCAGCAGTACGGTACAGAACCAGTACCTGCCTGCCTATTATGGTACTGGTACTGCCACTTAATTGTAGGGCCTAGTATTTTGCCTTTATGAAGTTAAACTTTACCGATAATAACATTACTTCGAGCACCTATTCCCTTTCTATACCCATACCGTGTAACAGCACAATGCCTAATGTATATAAAAGGAGACCAGGATCACAACCATATAAAACTGAATATTCCGATGACCAAATGACAAAAGCAATTGAGGAATCACTGAACGGAAAGGCTATATTAACAGCATCTAACGAGAACAATGTTCCATATGGAACATTATGGCGTAGGGTACATGGTTGGTATGCAGAACAAGAAATTCGGGGGTCAAACCATCCGTAGTATCGAAGAAGAGAACAAGATAGTAAATTGACAAAATGGAAAGTTCCTCTACAAGGGGTTGATATTTATTGTTTAGTGAAAGAGTATCTGGACTCTAATGGAGTTACCAGTAAGTTTCCTAACAACAAACCTGGAAAAGACTGGTTGGACAATTTCAAAAAACGCCATAATTTGACATCCAGACTTGCGCAAAACGTGAAACCTCAGTTAAAGAATATTTCGAGAATATTAAACCTGTACTTGAGGGAGTCCCGCCACAGATATCTTCAATTTCAACGAGACCAACATCAAAGATGATCCTGGAGAAATATATGTTATCTGCTCCAGGGGCCTTAAAAGAGTGGAACGAAAGGTTTCACACTATAAATCACACATCACAATCTACTAGCTTGATGTTTTGCGGTTCAGCTGCAGACCCTCCAAGTACAGTATATGATGTGACGAAATCCGGTTGGTTCAATAAACCAACTTTCTCAATCTGGTTCTATAATGTGTTCTTACCAGCCACGAGTCACCTAGTTGGCCGCCGGGTTCTAATTGGGGATAATTTGGCGTCTCATTTCCATCCTGATGTGATAGCAACATGTGCTGAGAAAGACATTCTATTCATTCCGCTTCTGCCAAATGCAACACACTTATTGCAGCCCCTTGATGTATCCGTATTCCGAGGTCTCAAGCATGAATGGCGGAAAATACTAGAAATGTGGCACCGTGACACAAGATGGAGTAAGGGTATACCAAAAAATCAATTCCCAGGAATGATCTCGAGGTTGTGGGGAAAACTCTCCAGTGCGAATCTGGAATCGGGATTCAGGGCAAGCGGAATATACCCTTTCAATACAGATAAAGTATTATCAAGATTACCTCGTGTTATTCCCAGTGAAGAAGAACAAGTAAGGGTTCTTAATAGTTCGACTATTGATGTTCTCAGGACATCCCTGTATGGTGACTCACAGGTTGCTGGTACTGTGACCACAAGGAGAGGAAAGAAAATCACGAAACAGAATATCCAACCTGGCAGACCTGTTGTGTTGAATAGTGATACGGTGGCTATAAGTAGTGTTCTAGAAACCGCCACTACAGCTAGTGTTGACAGACAATTGGTCAGTGAACCACAGTCCTCAGGATCCGCTGTTCATAAAGAACAAATCTCAGGATACTATTGGTAAACAACAAAGCTCCAGATACACTGTTGATAAACAACAAACCTCAGGATCAAAACGCCAACATTCTGATACAGATAATGTTTCAGATTTGGACACGGATTCTGATTGTGATACTGATACCAGTATGAATTCTGATTCGGATTCCAATACGGAATATGAGTATGGAAACTATGATTCTGATACGGAATATGCCACTGACTCCCCATACTGTAGGTGTATTATGGTAATTGTAGTTGTTTTTAGTTTCGTTTTC
This sequence comes from Nemertoderma westbladi, assembly GCA_032718475.1. Taxonomy (NCBI): domain Eukaryota; kingdom Metazoa; phylum Xenacoelomorpha; order Nemertodermatida; family Nemertodermatidae; genus Nemertoderma; species Nemertoderma westbladi. The sequence continues at coordinate 52,779 of JAUCBJ010000895.1, read as the reverse complement.
TTGTTGTTTTTACAATGATGTATGATATACCACTGACTCCACATATTAGTATCTACCTATACATCATAATAATACATATATACTGGTACACTGTAATTATACCGTATATATAACTTGCCTTGCAATATCTCTATGCAAATTATTGTTTTTTGGTTATTTGTAGTTTTTTAGAAGGCCTTTTTAAAAGCCAAGTTTTTACAAGCTTGGCTTGTAGAATTTTTTTAAAACTTCAGAGACTATCCAAGACACCCTCTACTATGTATGGAATGGATCAAAATATCCAATTTCAAAGTTATCCGAGTCACCCTCCCCTCATGGAGTGTGACTATGACTAGGATACCATTTTTTGTTTTAAAAAAAAATGCCACAATCCCTTATAATGAGGGGTTGGGCAATTTACATATCTAAGACAGATAGTGTGTTGTTACAATCAGCATATAAAATTTGAGGTGCGACATCATGGCTGATCTGTGGGACCGATTTTATTGTCAAAACATGTCCAAGTCACCCGCGTTCACGGTCCCCATCCAATGTGCACCTTGTGTACAGGTTCTTTCCCTTGTATATAGTTAGGGGAGGCAAAATATGCCCTGTGGCGCTGCTACATCAATTTACTGTCCAGTGCTCCCTACCACACCATTGCTTGGTTTGCGTTTTGGGCACCCTTTCTTGCAATAACCAGTGTATCCTCGGGATCTGTTGACATTCCTGTTTCATCAGCATTATAGATTTGTTGAGTTTTTACAAAATGTTTAGTATCTTGAGAGTATCATGTAGCAATAGGAAATACTTGGAGATTGACTCTTTAGACATGGCCTTTCCAATAGAACTACTCAGCTGCTCAGTTTTCCTTATAGATAGTTCAGGATGACGTCGCATAAATGCATTCACACACTCAACTCGTGGTTTTCCCATCATTAAATGAATTACGTTGCTTTCCAAGAGAAGCGTTCTCAATAGGTTTCTCTCGCCTTACATACATTGCTACAGCCTCTATTAGTTTGTGCTTTGTGAGCGGGTACCCCCATTCCTCAGACAACCGACAAGCCGCAGTCAAGTATTTCTCTTCTAACTCGGAAAGGACAGTAGGCATCCCCACCGCAACATTGGTATCCAGCGCTCCAGAGCTTCGCCTTTGTAATACTCCTGGGGACATTATAAATTGAAGCCGCTTCTCTGAGAGTGAGAGTTGGATTCGATTTATAGGCTTTTAGCGCATTGACTAGCTGTGGGTTCTTCGACCAGTTTATACGCTCCTTGACTCTCTTCCCTTTAGAACAACCGCGAGACTTCCCAACTTTGTAACGCTTAACCATGGTCAATCTAGATACCGGTATGTCTTTGCTAATAAGCTAATAAAAGCCTAACAAAGCACTGCAGGCATAATCTAAAGTGAGTACTGGAGTATGTGTTTCTGAATAAAGGTTTAAGTGACAATGTGCCATTGACCCTTAATGCCCACAAAATGCGAAAAAAATACTCAATAGTTAAAAAGCCATTTCAACATGAAATTATATTTAAAATTTTTAAAAACAATAACAAAATATGCTATTTTAATGTTGTTTCCACAAAATGAAACCAAGACTGACCTATGTAGTGATGGTTAGGCTGTGTGCCGGGGCCAAAACTATTGACTCCAAAGTTTTAGGGAAACTTTATTGTTTCAATTGGAAAAGTAGTTTTAGAAATTGAAATTTAGTTGCATAATTGAAAACAGTAATATTATGTAGTATTTGGATAGGGCTCTAATCTGCAGCCAATCTGAATTTAAAAAAAATTGAATTGCTTTTATTTCAAGAGACAGGGCCATGAAAACAAAATTTTGTCCCTTAATGCCCTCTGTCCTTTAATGACCCCCCTTCCCCTACTGAAATACTGGTCTGCCGGTACCGGTACCTACACCCTGACCTATATAAAATAGTTATACAAATATTATATAAAGTTATACAACGCGTGCGGCGCACGCGTTGTATAACTTTGTGCGCCACCCCGGTCACCGCCTATTGCGTCTCCCCGGTCGCCGACTGCTGCGCCACCCCGGTCGCCGAGTGCTGCGCCACCCCTGTTGCCGACTGCTGCATCACCGCGCCCCTGAGCCCTCGCTGCGCCACCGCGTGCACTGTGGCCTCTCTCAGCCAGCGCCGGACCACCACCTCCTCTGATTGATGGGGCCCATCTCACCCCGGGCTGGAGCCCCAGCCGGACATTGCAGCATTGTGTCGATCCAGCTCGACGGCCTGGATTGGTGTCGCCGACGTAACATGCACCGTTGGGAGGGATGGGAGCGGGAGGTCGCTATCGGCAGACTTTCCCAGTTTAACCCACCCAACTATACACCAACCCCCGGCGTTGTTGATTCCCGTGATACTCTCGGCTACGAACGCCTCCACAGCGTCGACGTCCTCGAGTTGAAGCTTGGCCAGCGACGTTCGCAACATCTCAGGGGTTACGAATAGCGACGTAAATCGCCTCGATATGAAAAAAACACACCAACATTATACAATAACTGTTGTTAACAACGGTGGGACTGGGAAATATGGGGGGGAGTAACATCGTGCCCGTGTGTGTCTGAGTCTGTATTCACAGAAATACTCAATATTCAAATCCCTTAACTTTTACTAGAATTAACATACGTTTTTAATGACTAAATCTGAAACATTTTGAAGTCTCAAACTATATTTGAAAGTTATTTTGTGGTACTAATTATCGTCTGGTGTGTTTATCGCCTTTAAAATCTTGGAGACCGGGGGTGGTTACTGGGTCCTACTAAAAACCGCAATTTACCGCAACTAACCGCAATTTACCGCATCTTACCGCAATTTACCGCAACTAACCGCCATTTACTGCAACTAATTGTCATTTTTAAGCAGCCTTGTGGTCTAGTGGTGACAACCTTAGGCTTCCACGTAGGAGGCCCTGGTTCGATCCCTTGACCAGGCAACACTGTTTTTTGCAGTGTTTTAAAAACGACAAAATTTACAATTAATGCTGTAATGTGATCAATAGGCCTATAAAACCAATATATGTTAACATTACTGCATTAGACTGTTAGAGGGTCTTACGAATTAGGCCTACCCCAAAATAGTCACAAAATACCACAAAAAGGCTACACTATTCAGCTATTACCGGTACCCCAAAATAAGCCAACAATGTTTAGAAATGGTGAGGGAAAGGAACAGGTTACAGTGGCAAGTTTTTCTAACCAAAACAATAAACGAGAGTGAAAAACAAGTATTTCGGGGTATTTGGGTTTGGGGTAATTCGTAGGACTGTTTTTAAAACACTACACAAACAGAAAACAGTGCTACACGGTCAAGGCAGCAAGGGATCGAACAGGGGCCTCCTAATCTGAAGCCCAGAAATTTCGCCACTAGACCATGCAGCTGCTTGAAAATAACAACTAGTTGCGGTAAATTGCGGTTAGTTGCGGTAAATTGCGGTTTTTAGTAGGACTGCGGTTACCTCCATGACAAACACCCAGTTCGTGGTAGCCGCTGCTGACAGGCAGCAGCAGGTGACGCCTGTCCTTGAGTCGCACAGCGGCCTGGGGCACACAGGATCCTCGTATCCGATGTTCGTTACCCGTACATCGATGGAAGATAGCACGGCAAAGGAATTCATCCCACAGTTAACTATTGAGGGCGGGAGAGGAAATTCCCTCCGGTCGTCTTCCACCTCTGTCATCGGTATGACGACGTCCTTAGTGGATACTACTGGGAACGAACTCTCCCCCTCGTATCTTGGGTTTATGATAGCTATAAACCCCCCAACGCTGACATCTTGCATAAATGCCAGAATGGAGCCGACCTCCACCACCGTATGGAGAACTAAGGCAAATAATTTGCCCATTTCGACGCATCTATAAAGAAAATAATTCAATGTGTTTAGAATATTTTTAATTAATTATTTTAATAAACTATATTTTGCCTTATTTCTGAGATCACCATTTAAGTCAACAAAGTAGCACATTTAAATTACAAAACCAATGTCTGTAGCAACTATTTATTGTATTAAAGTATTTAACATATGAAGTATGCCAGGATTTCTTCTGTTATATTTGACTTTACGATTTACACCCATTTAAATAATAGCATATTTTCTCTAAAATCCAAAGTTGCTAATCTAACCAAAATAATAAACTATTTAGTAGGCCTATCGTTACAAAAACAAAGCGAGCGCTATAAAATATATAAAAAATATATATAAAAAAATATATATAAAATAATCTATGTTGTCAAAAATTATTATAATTTAATTTGTGAAATACAAATTTAGGAATATCCTTCCAATTTATTATAAAGTCTCGTTTAAAATAAATATTTATTAAAAAATCACCATTTTAAAATTTTAAAACCTATTTTGCGTAATAAATATTAACTATAAATACTTAATGTGTAAATTAGCATTTTAAGTGTGCTGACCCGAATGGTTTGTTTCATGAACGAACGTAATGAGTTCGTGTAAATAAAGCCACGAGGTTCAGTACACTATGGTTACATTGCAAAATTGCAACATAACGAAAGCGACTACTGATGAGAAAATATTGATGCTAAAAAATGTAATATATTGTTGGAATTTCACAAATTTCATTATATTAATCGATAGCCCATGAAATGTGCACATAAATTCTTAAATAATCCACCAACACATATAATATTTTGTTTTACCAGTTATTGTAAAGCTAGTTATAGTAAATATCTTAAAATTATTAACGTTTGTAACGTTTCAATTCTAAACACAAATTAATGTTATTTAGCACTGTTAACTTTATTATTGTATATTTGTTTATAATTTCCTTGTAATTAAGCCACGCAGACGTTGACATGTATATCAGCAGCAGCATAAACTAGCCAACCAGATCAGCTAATGAAGTGGTTACACCTTCCGCATCTGGCTTGGAGATCCCAGGTTCGATCCGTCGCCCAGCATGGTGTCATTACATAATAGGTGCGCCGCGCCCACCCAGCGAACATTATGGCTTCTACTGGGTGAGTAAAGAAAGGTGTTTGATGGTTGCGGAGTATCCACCTTGGGAGATAGAGTGGCACCCGCATTGCCTTACAGATAACATCCAAGATTCGTGTTGTCAGCGGTTTTTCGTCCACCGATAATGAACCTTATAATTTTGTTCCCCATCCTGCATAACAAAAGCATTAATTAGTTCCTCAAAATTATTTAAATATGTATTTGCATTTTCAGGAAATAAAGGTAACAGTGTCCGGTAAATAATGTGAGCATTTATAAAAGTAATACCCAATTGACAAAGGTAATTGGTTTTGAGGCAACATCCTATGTGACTATTTTCCCTTCCTTGGAGGGGTGTGTGTGTATTAGCATTTGCTCGGCAGGAATAACCAGACTCGTATATCAACCTGGACCACAGCCATTTCCCCTCCCTTGGAGGTTGTGTATCAGCATATGGTCTGTAGGAACAACCAGGTTTGTAAATCACTCTGGGCAGCCAAGCCCAAAGCCAGAATAACGTTGCTAAGGCAACGTCCTATCAGAGCTTCAACCTATGGGCTCAGGCGGATGTCCGGATCCCTTCATGGGAGGACAGCCTATATCTACTGGCGGGTGTCCGGATCCCTTTACAGGAGGACAGCCTAATATACAGGCGGATGTCCGGATCCCTTTACAGTGGGACAGCCTAATATTTACTGGCGGGTGTCTGGATCCCTTTACGGGAGGACAGCCTATGGGCTTAGGCGGATGTCTGGATCCCTTCACGGAATAATACGGAATAATGGTATTCTGCCAGCACATCCCAGGACATGACAACATTGGTCCAGATCTCTTGAGCCGTCTCAGGATCAGCAAATTCAAAGCTTTGTTTCCAAAAATGAATGGAGACCCAACTCCTGTTCTTGACCAATGGTTCGAAATCAAACAAGCCATTTTCAATCCAGTATAAAAATAAACATAGACAATGCTACAATGTCCACAAGTAAGGCAATGGATTTTATTTATTTTAATAAATATTTTTTTTTCATACTTTATACCAAATGAATACTATAGCTATCCCAAGGTGATCATCGTTTCACAGTCAACAATATATCTTAACATTTAGCGGTATCATGGTTCATGGTAAAATATCATGCATAGATAAGTAAATTTGTTTTCAATAAGTATATAAAATCTACAACATCATGTCAGTTCCAGAGATAAATTATACCATTGGCACTATTGCATATAGATGCGAAAGCAACTCATGGTTGAGATTACAACTGTCAACCGAGGGTCCCATCTGGGAGGGCACAGAAGCCCCAAGTAGTGCATCACAATATCTGGTGTTGCATCATGGTGAGCAGGTAACATTCTCTGGTGTAGTATACAAATTAAATAAAGCTATCAATAACGATTTTATTATTTTTATTCCGGTCAGAGCAACATCCCCTAAGCCACACATACAACCTGAAACAGCCCAAGAACATGAAATTACATTCATGGAGAAGTTTGTAGGAGTTTTGTTGAAGGCTCAACAAAATTATTCTATGGATGGGATAACACAATCGAAAGGAAATAAACGCCAAATAACACGATCGGACAAGGAAGTGCCTGGGGTATTGTCATCAACACGACCACTTGAAAGGGACACAGTGGATCAATAATATATGTTATTCAATATTCAATATAATATATGGACCGATATATCCCTCTAATTGAACTGGCTGAACGGCAAGAGCTGAATGGAAAATATGGGAAAAACGCAGAAGTAGAATCCACAGGGGGAATGTTGAACTGCTTAGCCCTACTTGCTAGTTATAAGAGTGCCTTCTATCCAGAAGAAGCACCAAAGATATGGACTTATTATCGGAACATGCTCGAGATAGCCCCATTATATTCACTTGGGTTTTTACTCAAGGTTGACAAAGACCATCGTCTCTATGTTGAAACGAATCAGGGAGGATGGGAGCAACCACCAACTATTCGCCATCCCATGCGATCGGACTACATGAGCAGATGTCGAAACTGCGACAAGCAGCATTTAGGATCATGTTTGCCAGCAGAGGCATTTATGACGTCACCAAGGAAAACAAACCAGAGCAACTTCAAGAGGGGAGTTTTCAGCCACGGGTGTCACCGTGAGGGTCATTATCGCCCTGATTGCAAATCCAAAAACCGAGAGGATTCTGAATCACACTTCAATAGGAGATATCAGGATGATTCAGACGATGTTAGAAGAGGTACAAATGACAATAGGTTCCGACATCGACCTCAGTACGATAATGAAGAGGACAATAATATCAACAATGTTTGGGAGAGGGTCCCGATTGTAAAATCGCTGCCTAAAATCAGCAAGGATAGTTTACCCACAAGCATAAACTGTTTAAATATATATAATCGCATCTATAAAAAATAGCATATGTTATTAAGTAGTTTACGAACTAAACTATAAATAGTTTACAAACTAAACTATAAATAGTTTATATATATATTGTCTACCAGCCATATGAAACATCCATCGCCATGGAAATTCACCAATCCTTAATAAATCAGCTTGTTGTTGATAGTTTTAGTCATAATACCCAAAAGAAGTATATATCAGCATGGTATAAGTACAAACTATTCTGCAGAATCGCAGGAAAAGCACATACTCCTGTTTGTCAAAGAACTCTGGAAACATTTATTCTTATGTCTCACTATAGTGGTCTGCGGGCATCATCTATACGGATGTACCTTGCAGGTATAATGAGTACCTTAATGAACATAGAATGCTCATCAGATATAAATATGGGACGGCTACAACATATTATACGAGGATGCGAAAGAGCCAATGGAGCTCCATCCGTTGCCCGGCCTATAATGGCAGCCGACCTACACTTATTAATGCAATCCTTACCACAATTTTACAACAACCGTTTGCTTGATATACAAATGATGAAGGCCATTTTTACAATGGCTTTCTTCGGTGGCATGAGAGTGTCAGAATATGTTAATTTGACATCACGTTCAGCTCTAAAGTTTCCCATTGCTAAGGTGGGTGGACCATTGTGCCCACATAATCGCCTGAAGATATACCTACAGTTCAGAGATCAATGCGGCCCAAACATATCCCCACTTTTTATATGGTCAACAGGTGAATCAGTTCAAGCCCACCAAATTAATGGTGTTTTACGTAAAATAATGGGACAGGGTTACTCAAGCCATAGTTTTCGTTCTGGGATGGCCACCACTGCCTCCAAGGTTGGTATACCTCCAAACACTATAAAGAAATTAGGATGATGGAGAAGTTCTTGCTACGAATCCTACATAAGGCCATCAGACTACGAACTCATAAATGCTCAACGCGTTATGGTGTCTTCAATCAATGACTGATACATGTTCACTGATCATGAACATAATATATGATTACTATTATTATTAGATATTATATATATCCTCTATTCGAAATTATATATAGTCATATATTACATCTTAATTTACCTATACACAACAGCATGTATGTGTTGTATGCGCATGAAAATATCGATTCTGAATTTATTCTATTAGAAACCAAAATCGCCATCTCAATTTGTAAGAATAATAATAATTAATAGTGCCTCAATTTATTTTTTTTTTCATGGTTGAAATAGGCATAGGAAGTGGTACTTGATCAGTGCATTTCCGTATATCCACCTTCTGCCATTCTGATTGGGGGTTTCTTTGGGGGGTTGTTTTTTCCCTCTTCAGAATAGCAAACAGGATTACCTAACTAGGCTAGACTTCCCCAAACACGAACGCGAGCAATTCGACAGACAATGGTGCATAACGACAACGTTTGCATTATATCACTATATATATGTATTTCCACAGGGGATCGCTGTAATAATTAATAACGACGTTGCTTAAAGGTGGTGTAATTATTAAATAACTGCATTTTATATCAAAAGAAGGGTGACATTATAACTCAATTATATGATAATTTTGTGTTCAGTGACATTGGGTATCGATATTTCTGGTCTAATATTTCCCCAAATGTAATGTTAAATGGCAATTTTTAAGAAAACATAAATTTGTGCCTTCTTTATATTTTTTATGTACATATTGATTTACCGGCAACCTATTGGGTACTGAATTTTTATATATTATGTTTAGTAAATATAGTACGGCTACAGCGCTTAGAAAACGCCCCTTTGTTTTACAGTCAAATCAAATTTTCAAACATTTTGGCGCGGTACATACCAACAAAGTAATTAATGCTGTAATTATTTATCTTTATTAAAATCATATAATATTCAGTGCATTTCTAACTTTGCCACCATAACTTACAAAATTTACAAACAAAATTATTAATAATATGTGACGGATAACAAACCTGCAGAAGACTATAGGATATCTACTAGGACATATACTATAGGAGATCTCTACTATAGGATATATCCCGCTTTGTCCGTTACGGGCCTTTGCCGTAGGTGGCCGGCAGGGTCTTCGTAGCCGGTTTGGTGATATGGAGAACCTGGGATGCACCCGCGATCTCGGGATCATTCCCCCTCGGTCTTGTAACACAGTGAGCGACGCTCCGGAATAGGCCGGAGATAAAAGCCGCGCGACGTGCATCTGCACGTTAATATTCTTACGTATTGCGAGCGACGATTGTGTTGCCATGACAAAGTGAAACTATTTATAAGATTAAGATAAAACTGTCAGAATATTATAGGCAGTATTACATTAATTAAAATGAATGAACGCAATCAAAAGAAGGAAATATATCACACTAGCTACTTAAATAAAATAAAAGGCTACTTCTCATTAAAATATTATATTTATAAAACACATGTATATAGACAGACAGTACGGAACCCGTGGACCTCTAGAATATCAAATTATATTTTCGGTGCTTAACCCTCCCACCACCCTGAACATAATGAATGGGCATAGTAAATTTTCTCATTGGACAATATTAGTTCACCCAGCCATTATTGCATGGCTGGGTGAACAAGGTTTTACACTTTTACGATTCAATTTTTATTATTTTTTTACTTTATAAAAGAGTTAAAAATACGCTCTGAAACAGAACAATGGCCATTGTGAAAACCCAATCCTTAGTTCAAGTTGAAACTTGCGGATGATCTAGCAAATGTCATGGGTGATAGGGAGTTGTGGCGGCGCAATTTTGTCGACAAGCCGGCACAGCATTCTTAAAAATGCTGCTGGAATGCAGCATGCCGATCCCAGTAGTAGTAGTCAAGTTGAAAGTTTGAATATATTATTATAATTTATCTATTGTTCTTACCATTGACACTGATCTAATTAATCTACTTATAAATTCTAACTAATCCAATTATCATTAATATAATAAAATAAAACGCATATATTTTTATGGTTCTGAAATTAACTTTTTCTGCCCTAAATGTTTTTCGGTATTTCAGTATGTATTACGGTATGCAGGTAAGTGAAGGAGCAGATTGCAGAGATAGGTTGGAGGAACCAAAACAATAAACGTGACTTATGCCTAAAATATAATACAATAAAATAAATAAATATAACGCAAAAAAATAAAAAGACTAAACTATTCACTGATTCAGCTTCTGGCCTATGACAGTATGATAAAGTGAGACAGGGGGGTGGGGGGGGGGGGAACTGGCGAATTAATATCCCGCCTCAATATTAAATTCTCAATTTAGGGAAAGGAGCAGGTTACAGTGGCACGTTATTTTAACCAAAACAATAAACTAAATACAATATAACAGGTTACAGTTTATTTTTGAGAGTAATCAGCTGTTATTTGCGTCGAATTTCCTCTGGTGAGGGATGAATTTTTATTGCGTCGAGTTTTCCCCCCGATCTGGAATAAAGTATAATAGAAAAGTGATTATACATAATCTTGACGCAAATACGCGAATACTGAATTAAATTAATAATAAATATCGGCTTAAACGATAAATACTACTTGAAACAACAAAAATTATTTAGCGAAGTTAGTTATTAAAATTAATTATTTTGTAAAATTTATATAAAAGTTTGCTTATATTGATTTCGTTCATTCAATAAGCTGGCAAAAAAGCAATAAGGTGAATTCTCTGACTTCAGAGACGCAGCAAGCATGCAAGGTAGAAATAATAGTGTAACCACCGCCAGTACCAAGACACAGTGAGTGTCTCCGGCCATAGATTACTACTATAGAGTTACCTAACAACATAGACTGCTGGAGAGTTAATTCATTACCCATGTCAGGGAGTTGCTACCCAACTGACCAATATAAGAATATATACAGGCAGCAGCATCCTGTTTTGGTAGGTAAACCCAAGCTTGAAGCAGTGGCCGTGCTACAGGTTACCATAACAACATACAGGGGTGTGCAGGGTCAATTGTGTCTTCCCTTCTATTGGTTCTGCCGTAGATAACTGGCCAATATGTGTTCCTTACAGACTACCCTACTACTAGGATCGGCATGCTGCATTGCAGCTGCATTTTTAAGAATGCTGTGCCGGCTTATTGACAAAATTGCACCGCCACAACTCCCTATCACCCATGACATTTGCTAGATCACCCGCATCTTCAAGGCCAGTGTCCTTTAAGATGCGTCTCAAGAAAGTCATGGGCTGTCCACCATGCTTATTCACTCCATGAGGCTGCCAAAGCACAAGATTATGCACTGGCTGGTCCTCACGGCGAAAGCAATGTCCTGCAAAGCGGAGGCGATTTTGTTCTAGTGTCAAGCTTGGGGGAACCAATGAGACACCTCCAATGTTATATAGTGTCTGGTTGGAGATGTGTGCATTGTACTTGACACAATGAACCCGGCGTAGCATTCTTGTGAATGTGCCATCCAGAGATTTGGTGTTCTCAGCAGTTAGAGCCCAGCATGGACTCCCATAGAGGAGTACTGGAACTACTGCTGCTCTAAATAATCGGACCTTAAGTTTCCGATTAATTCTCGGTGACTTCCAAATCCTGGAAAGCCTATTCAAGGCTGCCCATGCCTTTCCCTTACGTATTCGAAGGTCCTCACCTGACTTCCGGATCCATGATCCCAGGTAACAGAAGTAATCCACATGCTCAAGCATACCATCTTTTGAGCTTATGCTCATCCGATCAGAGACTTGCTGAGGACTTTCAAAGTTAACTGTCAAAATTTTGGTCTTTCTGGAGTTCATAAAAAGACCAACACTAGAAGCGGCTTGTTCTAATGAGCTGAGGAGCCGTTGGGCTCCCTCTAGTGATTCTGAGAGTACTCCTAAGTCATCAGCACAGTCTAGATCAGTTAGGTACTTGGCAGGATTTCCTCGACTTCTGGAGCCAGTAGGTGGAGTTATCATCACCCCATCATCATTATAATGATCTAAGGACATGCGTAGAACATAGTCAACCACAATAATGAACAAGAATGGTGCAAGTGTGTCTCCCTGGAGGACGCCCCATAACACTTCAAATGGTTCTGTGTCACCGTCAACAGTAGACACAAATGTTGTCGAACCATCGTAGACTGATCTGATTGCTGCAATAATTTCATCATGAATCCCATATAATGAAAGTATGCTGAACATACGTGAGCGAGAAACTGAATCAAAGGCGTTGAAGAAGTCAACAAAGATAACAGACAGATGCCTGTCTTTCTTTTTTGATAACCCCTCAATTATCCTTCAAAGTGCCAAAATGGGCTCCATGGTCCCACGACCTTTACGGAACCCATTCTGATTTCCACGGAGCAGTCTCTCAATGGGATCCCTGATGCGATTTAATAGAATTCTATTGTATAGCTTTGCAGCAATCGAGATCAATGAGATTCCCCGAAAAGAACCATAGAGTGTTAGGTTGCCCTTCTTGGGAACTGGCACCAACTTATTTGTTTTCATTTCTTGTGGGACTCTTGTTGTTCGGTACATGTCTACTATGATGGGATAGATGAGCTTTAAACACTCAGGTATTTTAAAGACCTCAGGGGGAACACCATCTACTCCACTGGCACGATTGGTCTTAATGCTCTTTGCAGCAGCCTTCACTTCTGCAAAGGAGATATCACCAATGGGAATATCTGGGAGTACCCTTAGATTTCGCTTTAGCCAACTTCTTCTTTTCTTCTCTCTGCAACTGCTCCATTTTTAGGCGTTTTAAAGAAGACTCTTCAGTCATTATTTCCCCAATCTTTTTCTGAACCCTGGACCGCTTGTGCTTTGCATTTGCTAATGCAACCTCAGTGCTTTTGGACATTTGTGGACGAACTGCCCTCACAATAGCTTCATGCATTGCTTTATGAGGAGATAGAGATGGAGTTATTAGTGTTAAGGGTGGTTGTGTTGCTGTAGAGGTTGGTGTTGAGCATGGTTGTGTTGCTGCAGAGGTCGGTGTTGAGGGTGGTTGTGTTGCTGCAGAGGTCGGTGTTGAGGGTTGTTGTGTTGCTGCAGAGGTCGGTGTTAAGCGTGGTTGTGTTGCTGCAGAGGTCGGCGTTGAGAGTGGTTGAGTTGCTGCAGAGGTCGGCGTTGAGAGTTGTTGAGTTGCTGCAGAGGTTGGCATTGAACGTGTTTGTGTTGCTGCAGAGGTCGGTGTTGAGAATGGTTGTGTTACTCTCGTGGTTGTGTTGCTGTAGAGGTCTGAAGAGCTAGAGGGGGGTGAGTGTGAAGATGATGATGTAGAGGGTGTTCCAATCTGCTGTTCAACATCAACAAGAGCTTTTGAAGGAAGAATCTTAGTTTGAGGAATAGCGCTCATGTTAACAGGATACAACCCAGCTTTACGAAATCCACTTATTATGTGATCTGGTTTATCTATGAAAGCTTGTTCAAAGAGTTGTTTAAGAAGTGTTGGAAATGTTGCCTTTCGAACAGTTTTCTGTCTAGATTCCCGGTAGAAGTTACTTAACACTTTATACCAAACTTTTTTTGCTGGACCGTAGCATGTAACATCTAATGGCTGCAAAGCGCTTCAGGTATGTGGTGGTAAGCAGACAATATGCACTCCTTCCCCTTTGGCTTTAAAGGCGGTTTGGTAGGTTAGGTTGGAACCATGCCCATCAAAGAACAGAATTATGGGCTTAGTTTTGTCCTTTAGGAATTTAAATAGTACATTGTCAAACCATGCTTCGAATACAAAGTCCTCCATCCAGCCACTTTTGGTTACATTGTATGATGCATTAGCTGGCCCTCCAACAACCCACGAATCCATGACTTGGTTCCCCTTCCCTTTATATATGACATATGGAGGTAAAAATTCACCAGAAGCATTCCCACAAAAAAGAACCGTATACATAGTTTTACCTTCACTGGGAACCAAAAATTGAGCATCTTTACTTCCCCTACGATAAAAACATTTACGAGCCTTAGGATCTAAAGCTAGCCCAATTTCGTCCAGGTTAAAGAAGCGATTGGGAAGGTCTGCAATATTTAGTTTATCGACAAGTTCCTTTACCATTCCAAAGAAGGCCACTAGAACTTCTTCAGTTAAACCCTTTGCACGAGCTACAGTTACATATTCTGGCTTCCGCTCACTTATGCGATTTTTCCACCTAGATTTGAAAGCCATTAAGCCAATCGTAACCCGGTGTGTTGACAGTAAACCGATTCGACTCACCAGTTTCATCTAAGTAGGACTTAACAACAGTTGCCAAAAGATTTGGCTCAAATTGCCACCCTAGATCGCCCAAGAACTCTAGGGCAGAAACTAAGTACTCCTCTATATCCCGATCCCGATGTAATTCGGTTGGGCGACCTGCTCCAAAATGTTCAATTCTACCTTTTTTTGTAGATCTCTTTTGATTTCCCTTCCATTCATTCTTATTCCATTCACTTAAAGTGCTTTTAGGAATTCCTGTCTCTAAAGAAAGTTCCCTTAAACTTAACCCTTCCTCTTTACTCCTATAACGCTGGACTGCTAAGTCTAGGTCATCCTTGGAATATGATCGGGGAGGTTTCTTTCGTATGTAATTGCGTGGCATTTCAATTATTAATAGCAATAATAGGCCTACTGGCAGACTGGTATTAAACGGTTAATGGTTTAAATTAATATTAGGCAATTAGGCCAAGTGAATTCGCATACACTGCCGCACTGATACTGATACATGAATGAATAGGGGCCTAAGTAATTTTAGTAGTTTACACACTCTGACACTAGTAGCAGACTGGTATCACAGTGACAGTTTCACTGTACATTAATTTATTTATGACTGCACAGTGCACTGCAAGGGCAACCCACGATATGCCTAAATCTACTATAAATCTACAGTACCACTACCAGTACTATAATAGCTTAATCTAATAATCATAAGCTGTTTTTGTCCGAAATTTCACGGATGTCCGGAATTACCCCATGGCCGGAAGTACCCCAGATTACCCTAGGCCTATTGCTTTAGATAATTTGTGGTAAATCGTTAATTTTTAAGTTTTAAGGATAACATTAATTTATTTTCTAAATATTAAATTGCCACCGACCATTATTTGTGACCACACAAGTAGTAGGGTAAACAACTTAAATGAAACAGCGTCTGCCATAGTCTACCATGTTAAAGACTTTGCTGAACGGCTCTTGCCCCGCCTACTTACTATGATTACCATTGTGTCACCCCACCCACTTACTATGGTTACCATTGTACATATGTAACATATGTCACCACTGTGTATATGTGACATATGTGGTATAAGACCAGTCCACAGACGGAAGTTATTTAATTAATTCGTGTCTACCGGTTGGCGTTTGACCTTGAACCGCAATAGGTGAAACCCAATATAGTAAGTAAGTGGGTTGCAGACGTTTATTAAAGTCTTTAACATGATAGACTATGACAGACGCAACAACTAAAAAAGGTGAATAAACACAGACTAACGGCGGCTACCAATATTGCAATTCTACAGTTATTGTCAAGCAATAAGTTGTGGGGGCGAGCCGTGAAATGAGTATAAGGTATTTATAATATCATTTTTAATTTGATTATTCTACTTATATGGGGAGGGGGCGAGCCGTGATGTGTGTGAAAGCATATAGGTATCATCGGCGAGTTGCCTTATCGCCGTCTGTCACCACCATAAATTTTTGATTGCTAGTAACCCAGTTATTTCGTGATTTGATGAAAAAATGGGGCGAGCCATGAAGCGAGTGAAGCCTTAGCATATGGGTACCATTAACGAGTTGTAGGGGCGAGCTACGATGAAGTAAGGTTATTTATTGTGTTTATAATGATGAAGTAATGTAATTCAAGTTAGTGTAGATAGTTGCAAAATTAATAATAATAAGTAAACGGAGCAATACAGCAATATCGTAAATATATTTCGAATTAATATTATAATTCATTGTCAATACAAACACATTAACTAATAGAAGATAGATATATTATACTCCCTCTTTTTATTGGCTGATAAATGTAATAGAAAAAAACAAATATTAGCAAATATTATTAAACAAAATACGAATACAAACACAAAACAATTAAAAACTATACTTTGTTAATCAAGTATTTAGTATTTGATGTATATTAAAATGTTTTATTACTTGAAGGGGCGGTTGCTGGTTGCCTAGTAATAGGCCATTTAGGGCAGCCCTGCGCCGTCCTCCAGGCCCAGTCTGCTGCGCCAATTCACCCGGGATCCACGGAGGCAGTGGGAAGCCCCGCGGATAATGGCGAGTTGGACTCGGGTCCGGATCCAGCCCATTACCACACTGTAGGGTTTCCCCCACGCGCGATGCAGCCTCTCCGCAAAGGTCCGGAGCAGTTTGTTGGCCTGTGGAGCCACGATCCCATCGCACGAGGTGACAAACGGGGAGAAGTTGCCACGACGATCAGAAACGGCGTCGGCATAGATCCGCTTCTTAGCATCCTCAGCAGACTCGAGAACACTCATTGGGGTGTGGCTTGAGTAAGACCCGCGTCAAGGTTCATTACCTTTATATCAATCAACGCCTGGGTCTGACTCTCAAACGCGCCCCGAATCCCGATGTCGCACCGTAGCCCCGCCTTGTCCTCAATCCCCGCCTGTTCCCGGACGATGGGTTCCAACACCACGTTGCGTGAGCCGAACGCCTGGGCCGCGATGTTCCCCACGAGGTCCCGCAGCTCATTATGCCTGTGTATTACGAGGCCGCCTTTCTTAATGTCGAAGGCGGCCCCGCCCCGCATCCGTCACAGCGGCTTGGAACCGATGCTAAGGGACGGCCATACCGGATGGCCAGCGCGTCCCTGAACTCCAGGGGCGAAAGATCCAGCTGGTGTTCCGATATCGGGAGGGAGGAGATCCACCCACCCGAGCGGTAGTCCGCAGCGCGTTGGATAGTCCTTCGCCGGTCTTTAGGCATCTCCTCCACCGCTTCCTTATATACTGGTCTTCCTCGCGGGCCAGCTGTTCTACCCGCCCAGCCTTCCTCGCATATTGGAGGCATTCTAGATGTCCCGCCAGAGAGAATTCGTCGTCGCCCAGGATTGCCCGTGATAGGGCTCGCGTTCCACTTTGTGACACCCTGTAGGAAATGGCGGCCTCTGCGACGGGGTTGCGTAGGCCCATGCCGCCAGTGCGAGGGGACAGGGCAAACAAGCTACGTTCCTTCACTGACATATCTCCATTGAGAACGGCTGGGAGGAACTTCTCCGCGATGGCGCGCTCCAGGTCCTCAAACTCAAGGCTACAGTTAGGTGTGACGCGCTGGAGATAAGCCCATTCTCTTTGCAGAGAACAGGCCATCGCTGCGAATGCGGCCTGCGGCTGGGCCTCAGCCATCTCAGACAGTTTATCGACAGAAGCGACCCACGCTGCTACCTTCACCCCTACAAACATCTTCTGGTCGTCCGTCCCACCAATAAACCCCCCGAGGAAGCGGTGTCCCATTATGATGTTGATGGGGTGACCCGCGAAAACCCTGTTGGCCTCATCCAGAAAGGCTTCGTCAACTACAAGGAAGCATTTTGTAGGCTCTGGGTAGTAGCCGAGTGTGGGGCCGTGATGCTGCAGCAGGAGGAACCAGTCAAGAACATATTCTAGCTTTCCTGCTGCCACGGAGTCGCCGGCATACCAGTTCTGGCGAGTCTTGGTGCTTCTGAGACGACGAATAAGAGGGAGTGTACCCGACGCATAGAACGGCATTGCTAATGGGTCACCCTGCGTGGCCCCTTCCTCGCTGAACAGCACCTCCTCTGTTCCGTGGACTATGAGGATGCTGTGACCCCGGTAACTGTTGAACAAGAACAGTGAACACCGGGGCCACAGTTGGCGGACGTTCCACAGAGCTGCCGTTCTGTTTAGTGCATTGAATGCATTTGATGCATCCACCAGGAGAACACCCCACCCATCATCACGCCAATCCTCAAATATTGCCGCCATCGAGTGGATAGCCGCCTCAGCACCCGCAGAGGTGCCAGCCGACAACTGCTCCACTCCGCACGTGTTGGTGATGTCGTCCCCGGTCGCCTCTGCCATGGCACAGCCCATGATCCGTCGCAGGCACTCACCAATTCCTATTGGCCGAACACCAGGACATTTATCCAGGGCGATGAGCCGTCCTGACTGTAATGCGCGAATCGACAGAACTACTGAGTTTGCAATGGAGCGGGTAATACTGGCTATTGCATCCCGGAGGCGCTCGCTATGGGCCCCATAGCTGAGGAGGTAATTGCGCCACCTGGTAGAGTCCGATCCGGTCGGACCAGCGCCTCCATGTAGTTTACGGGCAGTGGATTCGATGTGTGACGCCGTGATATCCACATCAACCCTGAGTGGAAAGTCTTCCTCGGGTTGTAGTAATGCCTCCGGTGGGGGTGGTGCCGCTGAGGGATGCTTAGCTCGGAGAACGTCCAACACCCGCTGGATACTTCCTCCTGATTGGATCTTGTCATTGGGGTCGAGGACCCCACCGGATTCTCGCCCCGTCACCCATCTGACTGCGCTTCTAACCTTTCCCTCCAGCATGAGCCGAGTGAAAATACGGATGGTGTGTTCCTTTTCCTCCCCTGGTGGTCGGCACCTCCTGGTACCCCGCTTGCCAGTTGAAAACTTTAAGGAGCAGCGTTCGGCTTCCACAAGCAGTGTCTCCAGGTGTCCAGAGCGCCATAACTCGACGCGTCTGGTGATGAGTCGGCGAATATCGGCTGCTTTAATAACCTTGGGGTCCCTGTGGAGTAGCAATGAGTCAGCGAGGAGGATGCGCTCCGAACGAGCATTAGCAATGTTGTGCGTTAGTCCAGAGACAAAAGCACCGGCCTCATCTGAGAGGAGGGAGACAACGTCCCTGCCCACAGCACCCCCAGGCAGCCTGTATTTTGAGCCGCATAGCTGGGTCGCCCGTCTCCACTGGTGGAGAAGTTCGTCTGGCACTGCCCCCTTACCAACTAGAGGAGCTCCATATGCACGGTTCATCAACCCCTCCGGGTCTGATTCGCGGTGACCCTTTGCAATGGGGTCCCAGAACGCTGCAAACGTGGAGGTGCCACCCCCGAACTGACCTGCTCCAACCCCGGACTGACCTGCTCTACCCCTGGACTGACCTGCACCAGCCCCAGACTGACCGGCTCCAGCCATCCTGGACTAACCTGCTCCAACCCCGGACTGAACAGTTCCACCCGCGGACTGACCTGCTCCAACCCCGGACTGTACTGCTCCAACCCCAGACTGAACATCTCCAACCCCGGACTGACCTGCTCCAACCTCGGACTGGCCTACTCCAACCCCGGACTGACCTGCTCCAACCTCGAACTGAACAGCTCCACTCCCGGACTGACCTGCTCCAGCCCCAGACGGACCTGCTCCAACCCTGGGCTGACCGGCTACAGCCACCCCGGACTGACCTGCTCCAACCCCGGACTGAACAGCTCCACCCCCGGACTGTCCTGCTCCAGCCCCGGACTGTATTGCTCCAACCCCGGACTGACATGCTTCAACCCCGGACAGGCTGGGCTCAACACCGGACCAAACAGCTCCAACCCAGAATTGACCTGCTCTACCCCTGAACTGAACAGCTCCACCCCCGGACTGGCCTGCTCCAACCCCAGACAGGCTGGCTTCCACCCCCAAAACCCCGGACTGATCTGCTCCAATCCTGGATAGGCTGGCATCCACCCCCGACTGACATGCTCCAACCCCAGACTGAATAGCTCCAACCCCGGACTGAATGGCTCCAACCCTGGACTGAAAGGCACCTGACGCTGCTGTAGGCCCCACACCTGATACAGACTGGGGGAAACACGACATGGACTGGGGGGGACACATTCCAGATTGCGGGACACACAACACTGACACTGACACAGACTGGGGGGCGCCCAACTGGGAGGAACCCAACATAGACAGGGTGATTCCTGACACAAACAAGGGTTCATCCGACTCAGACTGGGTGGCACTCGACATGGACTGATGGACATCAGGCACAGACAGAGGGACACACAACGTGGATTGGGCGGCGCGCGACACATACTGGGGGGCACACGACACATACTGGGGCACACCCGACACATACTGGGGCACACCCGACACATACTGGGGGCCACCCAACACATACTGGGGGGCACCCGACACATACTGGGGGGCACCCGACACATACTGGGGGGCACCCGACACATACTGGGGGACATCTGACACATACTGGGGGGCACCCAGCTGGCGGGAACCCGATATAGATAGGGGAGCACCCGACACGGGTAGGGGGAAGCACGACATGGATTGGGAGGCAACCAATACGGGCTGGGGAGCACCTGACTCAGACAGGGGGGAGCCGGGCACAGACTGGGAGACACCCGGTTCATATATGGGGACATCCATCACAGACTGGGGAGAGCCCGACGCGGATTCCATGAGGTAGTCGAGTTCATCAAGAGTTGAGTTTATTTGTGGTGTCTCACTTGGTGCCTGGACCCTGCCCTTTTTCGTTGTTGTAGCCTGACTCGTCCGCGGCGAGTTGGTTTGTATGTAGTCGAGTACGCCGTGGCCCGCAGACCCGCTGTAACCGGGAGGCATCACGATGGGAACGGATTCTGAGGCTGTGTGAAACGGGGTCGCTGCCCTATTGGGTAGCTGAAACGGGGTCGCTGTCCTATTGGGTAGCTGAAACGACGAGCTGGGAGATGAAGCCATGGTTATATCATGGTCTACCAGGGTCTCGTCGCCATCTTCTCCTGTTGATGATGTGGCAGCCGGTTGGGATGCACTGCTGTTTTTGGAAGGCGATATGTCGCGCGAAGTGCCGGAGACGACTTGCTGCGAACTGACAGCTCCCAGTGCGTTACAACAGCGCCCACTCGCCATCGGAGCACAGGAGGCGCATGGCAATCCCGACCTCGCACACGAACAACGAACGCGGCGACCAGATCTAGGGTTGCAACCACAGCAAGCAGGCATCGCGACAGACGGATACTCCAAGAGGGCGAGAGAGAGAGAAGGATCAAGCAAACTTGCTATTAAACCAGACACAGGCAGAATTGTATTAGGCAAGTTAGAACTCGTATAGTCCCGTCAGTACATTGTACAAAGACGTGAAGTTATTGTATTATACATTGTATTGATATATTGAATGTGAGATATGTATGTAATCCTAATCGCATAATAATAATAATGGAGTAATAACACAGTCCTGCAAACTGGCCTAACTATAGTCACAGTAAGGTACCTAAAATCAAAACTGTATAATAATACCTAACTCAGTACTAACCTAGGTTGTAATACTGCAAAATACTGAAAATAACCAATGCACTGACTGACAAGACAAATAACCACCATACAGTAACTTAACGGATATTATAGCACAAAGGCAGTATAATATAAAAAACACTACATGAGACCACAACTACAGTACTAAACATACAGTATAATACAAACAATTAGCACAATCACAGAAAGAAAAAATACACATTCACCCACACATACACACAATGTACTACAAATATTAGTTCATATATTTTTGTAATGCCCCTACACTTAAATGGTCAACGTCCCACCGATGTCCTTTTATTTATAGCTTTGTCCCCTAATAATCGGATATTAAGACTTTCTAAGATTTTTCTCCTACGTAACTGGGTTTGTCTACCTATGACTTCTGCTAACTCAAAACTTGGCACATGACCAGTATCCACATGGTGAGCTGCTAGAACCGATGCTTTGTACCTACCGTGTCTTACATCACTGCCATGTTGCGTTAAACGGACATCCATACTGTATTTAGTTTCACCTATATATGTTAGACCACATTCGCATGGGATCCTATATATTACGCCCCTATGATCAGTCACCGGTTTGTGACCTTTTAGCAGAAAA
The DNA here is from genome assembly GCA_032718475.1 of Nemertoderma westbladi. NCBI lineage: Eukaryota > Metazoa > Xenacoelomorpha > Nemertodermatida > Nemertodermatidae > Nemertoderma > Nemertoderma westbladi. The sequence continues at coordinate 30,643 of JAUCBJ010000895.1, read as the reverse complement.
GATGCCAACTTTCGCCCCGGTACAAAGTAAGTTGCCACCCCATAGAGAGCGCAGAGTTTTTCCAAACTTTCAGTGAGGCCTTCCTCATATGGTAAGCCAAGTCTTATGTCAATTTTGTCCTTGGTTGGTACAGGTTTAGGTTGGTCGAATTGTCTATTGATACGTCTCTTTGTACTATAAATAATTCTGGTAGGATAACCATTATTAGCTAATGTGTTAGCCAGTTTAGTTTGAGTGCGATTTCGTGCATCTACAGTAGAACAAATACGATTGGATCTAAAAAATAATGCACTGCATACGCTTTGTTTCACCCGTGGGTGGTGGTTGGATGAAAAGTTTAAGTACCTGTTGGAGTGGGTAGGTTTTTGATAAACGTCAGTCGAGAATTTACCATCAACTAAACCAATTAGTACGTCCAAAAAAGGTAACTGTCCCTTAACGTTTTGGTATTCAACTGTAAATTTAATATCCTGATGTAATGATGTAACGAATTTAAATTGTCTAATAGGGCTTCAACATGGTTAAGATCTACAACAGTCCAAGTGTCATCGACATATCGATACCACAAGTCTGGTAAAAAACCTATACCTCTAGGTTTCCGCTCCAAACTATACATAAAGATACAACTCATGACAGGGGACACTGGATTACCCATAGGTAAACCCCTTATCTGTTTAAAATACTGGTCTTCGTATTGGAAAGCAGTTTGGTTTAGTACTAAATCTAATAGAGTACCAAAAGTATTTACAGATATGTCTGTGCGTTCACTAAACTCTGAGTCCTGTAGTATTAGATCCATAACTACGTCTCTAGCTTCATCCCTAGGGATGTTGCCGAACATATTCACGATATCAAAGCTACATTGTATAAACCGATTATCTACCGTTATAGATTTAATTTTATCCGTAAATTCGGCTGAGTTTCTAATATAGGATTCACCTTGAGGTAAATAAAACGCTAATATTTTAGCTATATATGTAGCAATATTACCGCTAGGGGCGTTCTGGAAAGCCACAATGTTTCGAAGCGGTACTTCTGTCTTGTGGATTTTGGGGTTCCCATAAGTATACAGTCCCTATCTCATTCTAAATATCATTTCTCAAACTGGGTATCATTTCTCAAACCTTTTACTAATGATAGTCAACGGAGAACTTCAGTAGGTAAGACTGGGGTAAGAGTTCACAAATCAGAAAGATGCAGCCAGCTCAATCTAACTCAAACTAGAGTCTGGCGCCATGGTTTGAGCTAGGTTGACCTCCAACTGTGCCTTACTCAGCATTACTGTTACTGTATGTAAGGGATGGATAATTACTCTGGTTGAGTGAGACACCACATGGGGAAGGGGCCTCTGTCTGCTGCTTGGGCTCTTGAGTTAATGGGTTGAATAAAGTGGTTTGTCTCATAAAAGACATGTCAATCACGCAGTTCCTTTGTGGGCTTTACTAAATGTATGTTGTTAACTAAACCACACTGGCTCGGTCTGTTTGTAGAGATAGTTTTAATTCTGGGAATATTGTTGTGGGAAATTGGTGCTCTGTTGTCTGTCTGTTTGATGTCAATTTATGCCTTACAAGACATATCAGTTTAAGAATGTCGCCCATGTGAAGAATTCCAGGATTTAACCTCCCCCCTCGCCCCAACCCCCCCCCCCCCCCCCCCCCCCTCCCATAAAAATGGCCCTGTCTATAATTACAGAGGTTACCTATGGCCCCTTTGCCCGGTATACCCACCCCACACCCGGATGTATTGCGAATAATTGTGTTGACGATGTAATAGAGAATTAAACATTAGTAAAACATTATAGTTATAAACTATTATATATAAACTATATACTAAATTATAAACATTCAACAACATTGATTATTGACGATTCATTAAAGTTAAACATTAGCGAAATATACGCGACATTAAAATAAAGTAACTTAATCATACAGTTTAACGTTATTACGTACGTTTACTTAATTAACTTTATCCATTAAATATACAGTATTTTTCGGCTTTATTGTGACTTCTTTAAATTGTCCAGATATCGTTTGCGGAGTTGCACATTAACAGTATTTTGGATTTCAGCCCACACTTTCTTTGCGTCCTCACCACGTCCAATCCCACGACACTCAAATATTACTTTCTTTACCCAAGCTACCTTTTTTGGATCGAGTTTCGCTTTATTCGAGATGGACTTACTGAGGCAGACATTGCTAGATAATAAATCCTTTTCAAACACATGCTCAAGAAGTCGCAAAGCAAACTTGGGTCGAGTTGAAGATTCTGGTGCGCCGTTTATGAAGGAAATAGTGTCCGAACTCACATCAAAAGATTCAACTGGGATATGTCGCAGTTCCGGAAAAGTTTCATAAACTGTGGGAGTTTTTGTAGTGGATTTACAGTTACTGACAATTAATTGTGGAGTGGTTTGCAACGATGGAGATGGGTAATGTGGGGGTGATTGACAAGGTGGTGGCTGAAAAATGTTAGAACTAGTTTCTAACAACATGGAACACTGAGATTGGGGCGCGCTACAAATCTTATTATAAACATTTAGTAGTAACACATTATGGAATTGAATATTTGTGTTAATTTGCTTTAGCAGAGATATTGTCTCGGTTTCTGAGCCGGAGATGGGCTGATGAGTTGGTGTTGTTGGTATTTCGGGATTAACAACCGGCAGTACGTTTGGAATATTATAGAAGGGATTTCCTTGAATGCGGTTAGATAAAGTGCGGGGATTGGCGTGGGTTGGCGTAATCCCACCAACAGCAGACGTTTGTGGGGCTGGTCCGTTTGGAATATTATAGAAGGGATTTCCTTGAATGCGGTTAGATAAAGTGCGGGGATTGGCGTGGGTTGGCGTAATCCCACCAACAGCAGACGTTTGTGGGGCTGGTCCGTTTGGAATATTAAAGAAGGGATTTCCTTGACTGCGGTTAGGTAAGGTGCTGGGATTGGCGTGGGTTGGCGTAATCCCACCAACAGCAGACGTTTGTGGGGCTGGTCCGTTTGGAATATTAAAGAAGGGATTTCCTTGACTGCGGTTAGGTAAGGTGCTGGGATTGGCGTGGGTTGGCGTAATCCCACCAACAGCAGACGGTTGTGGGGCTGGTCCGTTTGGAATATTAAAGAAGGGATTTCCTTGACTGCGGTTAGGTAAGGTGCTGGGATTGGCGTGGGTTGGCGTAATCCCACCAACAGCAGACGGTTGTGGGGCTGGTCCGTTTGAATTATTAGACAAGGGATTTCCTTGAATTTGGTTAGATAAAGTGCTGGGATGGGTATGTTTTGGTGTAATCCCACCAACAGCAGGCGGTTGTGGCGCATTGGAGAAGGATGAATTCAAAGGAGTTATCGCGTTAGAAATAACGGAAAATATCGAACGTTCACGGAGGTTACCATCATCTAGATTTGACTCGCATGTTCCATAGAGTGCGTGGGAGGTTGTGGCAAGTGTTGTAGAAACTGATGGTGACTCGGGCAGTTTATAGTTATCTGGCGTCTCAGGGCGATGATTTTCATCTTGACCTAAAAAAATTAATTTAATGTAAAAAATAATTAATTCAATTATATTTTAATATTTGTAATTTTATTCAATTATTAAATTAAATAGAGAACTGTATAGTTGAGTAATAATACATTACGTAGATAAATATTAATGTTCCATTATTTTAATACAAATAATGTTATTCGATAAACTCTAATTGTGGATCTTCAACGTTTATACAACGTTTTACTGGATAAGTTATTGTATCTTAATAATCTACGATATTAAATTAAATATTAAATTAAATTAAACTACTACTAATACTTTTGCCCTCTCAGTGTGAAACACTTTCACATGTCAACAATAATTAAGAAATTAATTAAAGGTTTGAAAAGTATATTTCATAATTAATGAATTGTTTACTGTTCAAACAAACCTGGAACGATATCTATATATTCCACTGGAGAGGGTGGCTGAAAAACTTTTTTCTTTTGCGTTTTCCTTTTTAGCTTCTTTGATTAGGTAGTTGTGAGTAATGGGATATATTAATATTTTAATTTGATTATTTTACTTAAATCCGTCACCGCATTTATTTAAAAATTTCTCCCGCCACCTCACCCACTTATCCCGCTATCGCCATCTGCCCAAGTTATTTTGTTGATTTGATGAAAAAATGGGGCGAGCCGTGAAGCGTGTGAAGCCTTAGCATTGACTTTCACACATGTGTAGAAGAGTGGGTAACTTTAAGGAAAACAATAAACTCAATAACATTGAGTTTAATCGATAAATTGAGTAGGACATAGAAGACATTGACCTCTGTAATACCTGTTATTAATATAGATGAATACTTGACTTGCCAATGGGAAAATATAGATAGTGATTGAATTTATATTGTATTTTGTCAAAACAAACATTGTGTATTATTGACATGAAGTATTTTTTGTGTGGGGGGGAGGGGGGGGGGGTGGTTATTGTTTGGGGGTATTACACCTACAAATTTCCTAATTAACAGGGGGTGGGGGTGTGGGTCGAGTTTGCGTGTCACATTGTTGTGGTAGAGGTGGGAGATGGTTCAAAAGAAAATTTGCGTGACATACTTTATGAACGCCCTCTTAGTGCTTGTTTTTGTAGAGGAGAACGCAAATAGCAGAAATATCACTAATAGCATACAGTATATCAAATATCCAGTTTTATTATCAACTTTATATGTTATATTGTTATGTGATATTAGATGGATTGTGGTACATTTTATTCGAACTATTTTACTTACAGTATGTAATGTCCTTCCTTATAATTCGACAATAATTAACTAAATACAATAATTTGTTACAGGAAAAACAGGCACTACTCTCAAGATTCGGCGATCTCCTATCACGGATCGCCGTCTGTAACTAATGAAGTCTGTCTACCAGAACCGCAGTCTCCTGGCCAGTCTCTACCACCTAACGGATCGCAGTCTCCTGGACAGTCTCTACCTACACCTACTGGAACGCGCTCCTCCCTCTCCACCTCCGGTTTCTACTACTACACCTCAACATACTCAACCAACCTACTCCACGATTCTTACCTCTACTCCTCCGACTACCTCTACTAACTCTAATCCTTGGGTCTCTACTCCTCACACTACCGCTATTTCCCTCACCGGCGCTAACTCTATACAGCGAGTTGCTGCGCAGGAGTCGCGTACTGTCGTCGATTGCGGTGGCGCGGCGGTGGGAATTGCCAGTACGCGACTGTTGCGTTCGCTTATTTACTACAAACCGGTGAGAACCTTTCTGTAGAACATCTTACGACTTAGAGTCGCCTATTATCTCAGCAACAATAGGGCCATGTACGAAAATTTTATTCCGGGCAATTTTAATACTTACGTACGTTCAGTGCAGGATGGGGGGGGGGGGAGTGGGGGGACAATATTTCTCTACAAATTTTAGCGCAATGTTTGGGGATTCAAATTCGGGTGTACGATACTGGGGTGGGGGGGGGGGGTACACGGAGATTGGGTCGGGGTTAATTAGTATTAGTTTGGGGTTTATACATGACCAGGTACACTACGTAGCATTGATAAATAATAATCAAATTCGTGGGGGGTTTCCTAATTCAAATCTAAGGGGGGAACAGTCGGGGTCTGTGGGGGGACAATCGTGGGCTGAGTGGGGACAGTTTGGGGCTGAGGCGGGACAGTGGGGGGCTGAGGTGGGACAGTCGGTGGCCGAGGGTAGACAGTCGGGGGCTGACGGGGGACAGTCGGTGGCTGATGGGGAACACACGGGGATTGGTGTGGCTGAGATTACAGAGGCAGGGTCTTGGGAACATTCTGAAGTAGAGCTTGGGGAACAGTCGGGGCTAGATGAACATATGGGGGAACAATTGGGGCCTGAGGGGGGGCACTTGGGGGTTGGGGGGGGGCTGATAGACCACATTTAGGGTCTGGGGAACAATTTCAATCGAGGCTACGGGAACAATCGGGGGCTGAGGGGGGACGGTTTGACGACAATATGTCAGGCAGTGGTGAATCCACTGGCGACATAGATAATGAATTCCGAGTCAGACACTGACCTTCCCTCTGATGATGGTGTTGTCCGTAGATGTGAAAATTGTATGCGAGCTACCGTGCCAGAAATGGTCGTTAAAATTAGGAGGTATACTGGGACAACATGTAAGAGGGTTTTTGGGCAAATTGGTAAATCGTCTACTGGCACTTTTAATTTATGTACAGAGTGTAGAGTTTACCTCAAGTTACCTAAAGTACCGTGTCCTCTAAAAATAGAAATACTCCAAAATGGGAACATGGTTGGCCATCGTATTTCTGGTCGTTAGTAACGAAATCTAACGACGGAAATTCATGGGCTCTGGCTACAAATGCGTTAAGGTCTTCATGGGCGGGGTTGGAGGGTAAGTATTCAAGGACTGTACAACAAAATATAAATATTAAAACACTATTCAAAGATATTACAGTAGATAGAGAGTGGCATATTAAAGAAGTAAATAGTTTAGAAGCAGCACGAATTATGAATGCAGCCAATAGAAATCCCTTCACGACAGTTCGATGTTCCTTAGGCTGCGAAGAACTTATGGATAAGGTGAACATCCTACCCTACTCCTATTTTCTTCACAAATGGGTACCAAACTTTTCTTTGTTCAAGGCAAAGCCCTTTTTGGTGAGAGGAATCAGGGGGGATTGGCCGTATGACTCGGTTGAATTGGACTGGGATATACGGCCATCTCTCGTGGTTTGTAAATCGAAAGGATTATGTGTCGACTTCTGCGAGAAACACAAAAACGCAGAAAAATCTTACATACATGTACCTAGGCACCTTGCACCTGACACCTTTTTGGACTTACCAGACAGACTGGCACCACTTGCCGTGTCACCCAACATTTCACGGGGCAGTAAAGTTGGCAAGTATACGACCAGCTTACCTACTGTAAAGGAGATTGGGGGGTACAATGGGATTTCTTCGACAACACTAACTCCGGGGTTGACTTTTCAAGTGTGCGACGATGACTTTGCGAAAAACGAACGACTAGTACTTGACAACCGGACTGACATACTGCAATGTACTCTAAACAGACGGGAACTTGGGGAAGATTTTGTAACTGGGACGTTATATGCCAAGGAATTTGACAAGGACGTGATTGACGACTGTACTAGGGGGGGCGACTTACATGGGGATGGACGAAGCACTAAACCAATGGAACTCCTATATATCTCGGGACAAGGGTGGCAAAAATACGGACAAGGACTACTCACTGCCACTTATACACTCTAACGACAGGCACGGTTGTGAACCATTTTATACCAATGTATCTGGTGACGACTGCCCACTGACACTAGAATTATTACGAATTCTATGCCACTCAACTCCAAATCACAGAATAATACAAAATTTAATAGACAACAATCCACTATCAGCATTACTTCTAGACAACATACATTCAGCTTTACATCAAAATAGTTACAAATTAGATTCAAATAAAGAAGATATTTTACAGGGGATGGTTTCTACATTGCAACCTTCTGTTACAAATAACACGCGTGCATCACAGAAGGCGGCCATAATTCTTTCGGATTTTGACGGATTTTTCGGATTTGAACTAGACAACAAATTGGGGTATCACGTGGGGGGTATGTAGAAATATACATTAGGGACGACATCAGACGATTTACAGGGGATATTTTAGAATTTGGGTAGTCACAAAATGACTTAGTTCTTCAAAATGAAACTTATTACCTTCAGTGTATCGGTAACTCGTAAGGTCTCATATTTAAATGGGGCGAAACATTTTCATTCCAGGACACAGTGGGAATAAAATATTTAAACAATAATATACAGCGATCCAATATCTTTACTCACTTTTCATTTCTCATTTTCTCGAAAAAAATACAACATCAAAACTTAATAAAAAAAACATAAACAAATGTCACAATTTGCCGGACAAAATATTCTAAAATGTTGTTTCCACCCGCAGAGTTTCACCTCGTTTCTGACCATGGTCATTAATTATGGTATCCAACCCAGTTGCATATTCAAAATCATTTTCACCCTCAGGTATTAGACATTGTAAGCAGATTCAATTCCACTTCATTACCCACCAGAAAATGAGACCAGTGGCATTTTACCAATAAGTTGGGGATACGAGATTACCAATATTAATCTCGCCTCATAAACCAACTTTGGGGGGGGGGGGGGGGGGTGACGCAAGCCCAAAGCCATAGAGAGAGGTGAGAGGTCAAACCACCTCGAAGGGAATACAGCTAGTAGAGGCTTGCAGCGGGGGGAAACACTCATGGGGAGTGCCAAAGTGACAATTAGTATATTAGCCAATAGCGGGGAGGGAAGCACGTGATTAGAGATAGGAAAGCATCCATTGGGTACAGAGGGCCAAGTACAGTAAGAGGTGAAATCAATATTCATGTGTGTTAATCATATATTATCTTACATTACTGATTTACCGGTCAGTTGATTCAGTTACTCAGTTGCAGACCGGTGTAACAGGAAAATATGCCCCCCCGGGAAATGTGCCCGGGGGGGCATATTTTCCTAGGAAAAAATGCCCCCCCGGGCAAATTTCCCTAGGAAAAAATGCCCCCCCTTAGGAAATTATGCCCCCCCCTGAATTATACAATAAACAAAACTTATTACTACTAAAACTTACAAAAATTATACAAAACAATAAACAGTCACTTTACCAAATGAAGGAAAGGAGCAGGTTACAGAGGCAGGCCTTTCTAACCAAAACAATAAACGATCATTTAACTAATTGAGGGAAAGGAGCAGGTTACATAGGCGGGATTTTCTAACCAAAACAATAAACAGTCACTTTAGCAAATCAGGGAAAGGAGCAGGTTACAGAGACGGGATTTTCTAACCAAAACAATAAACGATAACATTACCAATTGAGAGAAAGGAGCAGGTTACAGAGGCGGGATTTTCTAACCAAAACAAACAATCACTTTACCAAATCAGGGAAAGGAGCAGGTTACAGACTTAAAAAAGCTTGGAGCTGCTCGGCGCCCACACAACACCACACACTCGCACTGCTGTTATACCAGTACTTACTACAGTAGCCTACTGACTTAGATACTTCAGTATGCTGTTCTACATCCCTTACTGCCTTACCTGCTTACCTACCGGCACACCGCTACCGTACTATTCTTCCAACTATTACAAGTTCTGCAGTTGGTAGATTAAAAGTGGCTACCAGCAGACCGGTATCGTACCAGTTTTCAGACTTTTGAGGGGGGCTAATTTTCCTGAGGGGAGGCATTATTTCCTAAGGAGAAAATGACCCCCCGGGCTAAATTTCCTAGGAAAAATTGCCCGGGGGGACATAATATCCTAGGAAATAATGCCCCGGGGGGCATATTCTAGGGGGGGCTGATTTCCTTGTGACACCGGTCATAATTAATGACCGTCACCGCTACTAACATCATATATTACCGTGTATTTTCTGCTGTCATATCTGTGCTATCACTGATTTACCGTATTACTTATTACCCTATAAACATTGAGAATCAAAACTCTATTATTTTCCCCGACGGCCTTCGGCCGAACCGACCCAGTGCAACTGCCCAGCAGAACGGTGACGCGTACAAATCTAACCCGGTCGGGATCTTAGGATCCTGTCACAGACATGTTGGATTAGAATATCGTGCATTTAGGTCGCCTAAAATGCATATATTAATTGTTCTTCTCTCATTAATAATGCTTGTAGTTTCCTAAAAATATTACAATGGTAAAACGGCGAGCTGATCGGCAGGATGTACACACCTACAAAAACACACAGTTCGGTATACCAATGAGTTTTACAAGTATATAATCATCATCACATTCAATAGTACTAATTAAATCATATATATCATTTCTTATCAGTAAAATAATCCCACCCCTATTAAATTTTCCATTTGAACACAAACTCCTAATTACTTTGAAACCTGGAATTTCTATATTTGTACCACACTTGCATTCAGTTATCCACATGAGGTGGAACTGTAAAACAAAAGATAATATATCGTTATTTTCTAGTTTATTTCCTACCCCGTTTATATTCCAGGTTCCAATTTTTAGTTTTGTTATACGGTCACTTCTCAAGAAAGGTTCCAATCTGAGCGATATATCACCAGACCATCCCTGATAATGGCTCGTTTCGTCCAATCAATCGAGAGATTACAACCAGTGTTCTCCGATTTCACAACTTCTTCTTTAAGAACCTTGCACAGCCCTCTGTTGACACGCTGGATACCTGGCGGGACATCTTTTTTCACATAGATGTCTTTAAATTCTCCGCCCATATTCTTTAGCTTTGGGGCTTTGGACAACACGAGATCTCTCTTTTCTTTGTCCACTAGTGTCACTAGTACTGGGTTTATTCGATTCCCACCAGGTGTACCGGTGTTGGCCTTTCCAAGGCGCTTCACTATGCACCCTTCTATGGTATCCCCGTCTACCTCTAATTTCATTAACAGGTTATGAACCGCCGCGCTGTCATCCACCGAGCCAGATTGATCTGGAGGAAGACCGGTGATGATTAGGTTTCCTCCCCTCTTACCATATTCTATTCCTTCAAGATAATCTGTAACCTTAGATAGAGAACGGGAGAGGAATATGTTGTCTTCTTCTAGTACTTTATATTTCGCCCTCATATTACCAACTTTGGCATACAGGTTTGTGTTTGATTTCTCGACTTCATCCATCCTGGCTTTGATTAGGTTATTGCTGCGGTTTACTTCAGCCATGGTGTGTTCGACACATCCTCGTAACTCTCGATTCTCTGCTTTTACCTTTTGAATTTCTCCGAGTATCTTGTTCAAAGTTGATTCGAATCCGGTGCTGGCGCTAGTACTGGCAGGTGGCGCCGGAGCTGCGGCCCCAAACCCGGTTCGTTGAGAGCCCCCCAAATGATTAGGTTCAAATCTAGTTCCATGATAGTACCCATAATTATTTGGATGGGTTGGCATGACAGTCGACTGCATGATGTTACTGGTTGGTCTACCGATATCGACCCCAGGGGAAATGTAGAAGCGGAAGTCGACATTGGCCATTCCCTAGTGGATTCCCCAGTTGATTGTGTGTAAGATGAGGAGTTTATCATGGTGCTGTGGCTGTCATTCCAGATTGTAGAGCCGATAGAACTATCTCGGAACGGTACTGGCACTGTCTGGGTTCTTTGGGTTGGTTGAGGTGTCCGAAGCTTCTCTGTGCATTCAGGACTGGAACATATTCCACCGTTTCTCAATCGTTTTTCGAAGTTTCCACAGAATTTGCACTTTCCCATTTATAGTACCGGTTACCGGTAAAGTCTGAATTCGTTAAGTACACACCATAAACTTGCACAAGGAAATGAAACCGCAAATGCCGGGATATTTAATTGAACAGCACCCATATCTGCCTGTGTGTAGCTGTAGGTACTGAAGAGCCGTGTTATTATTATAATAATATAATTTGTATTATTAGTAGACTTAGGGTTTTGTGGGTAGGCTAATAAACGGAATGGCGAATATTGCTTATGCAAGTGTATTTTTGACAGATTTAAATACTTTATTATCGAGATGTTCTTTATTCTATAATAGTGGCGTATCTGTTGATGAGTATGATTATGTAGCTATCACCCATTGTTGAACGACTTATTTGAACTATTTTTAAGCATTATATAATTCGGTTCAGAAATTGTTATAGTACGACTAAATAGACGTCATAGTTGCGTTCATTTGAATCGGAGCTCAACTGTCAATGAACTCAATTTGTAAAATGAAACACCAAATTTGAACCAGTTTAGAACGCCTTGGTATTGACTATATAATAGCTTACATGAAGTCTGACAACTTCAGCATACAGTACAGTTTTAGTACAATTAGGCCAAATAGGCACTGTGTACCATGAATTAATACTCAGTAAACCTTGATAAGTATATATTGAAAATCTTGATCTGAGAGAAATAAGCTGTAATTCTTAAAAATACGATGGAAACATTTTCATAACGAGCCGTTGTTGAATTATTGATGCCAAAGATTGAGACAGACAGACGGACGGACAATGCCGAATTGGCCTGTACTAAACTTATAAAAATGAGTTTTATAAGTTTAGTACGGGCCAATTCGGCATTTGTGGCTCTCTCAACAAGCTACGTCAAGGACAGGTGTGGATGATTAAACTCAATATACGAATAATAATAAAAATTGCAGCTAAAGAATTAAACAAAGATTATATTCCCAACATTATGAAGAGTATTTAACATTTCCGTACAAAATATGATGCCCTTTCAATTTCTAATTACAATAAATCAGGGCAAAAATATTGCCTTATAGAAGTGTATAGTCCTATTAATTAATACATTGTATAATATACTATAGTATCTTAATCTTTTATATTCTTATTCAGTTATCTTTATTCTGACCCTGTCCACTCTTCCTTTCTCCTTCCATTTTCCTGGATGTCGAGTGCTTTAGCCAATCCTTCATTTTTTCCTCAATGTGGTGAAGTACTGCACCGCCACCTGACTGCATAACTGCCTTTGTAATTGCTTTGCAAATCTAAACACATAAGAAAAAATAATAAGTAATCATTTTTTCTACTCTGGGTATTGCCCTGCAAAAAAAACTTTGCGTGTAACCTAACACCTTTTAAGATTAATGTGCGAGGCTTTTCAAAATTCGAACATAGGATGATTTTAATAGACGAGTACTCTGTTGAGATTGAACCATTTTAGGTAAATCGAAGTCTATTATTAATTAATGGAACGAATGAAGAATTTCGTGTCCCTATGCACTGAATCCTGACAACCAACATTTTATTTATATCGTACGATATTTTATTGTTGAAATATAAACCGTATGTTTAAAAAAAATATTTTTTTTTTCGCAAACCGATTAAAAAGAACACTAGCCAACCCAACATTACTAGCAAGTGACGTTTTCACTTGTACTGTAGGGTACCATACCATGGTAATTTGTTGTAGGCATATCTAAAGATTTTCAACTTTAATAATTAACAACAAAATTTAAAAATAAAATAGAGTAATAAAATGGTGTAATAAAATGTTCTATAACAAAAATTATTGTTCTAGAACATCATTTGTTTTAAAATGAATAGATAATATTTTCTAAAACATTAAAAAAAATAATTAAAATTTATTAAATTTTAATTAAATTTTAATTAAATTTATTACATTTTATTAAATTTAAAAAATTAAATATCAAATTCAAACAATTATGGAATGGAGTGGAGTAGTATAAAATTTGATGACAAATTGCTTGATAATTTAACAATAATGCAAACAAGCTGGCAAGCCTGGAGGGTTCACGGTCCTCCTACTTAATCAGTACAATAATAATAACCGATACATCATTGTCGAAACGTACCCAGTATTCGGGTACCGGCTGGCGGCTGACCGGTACGTTTTCGTTCGGGTAGGCCTATGTTTCCTTTTCACTTGTTCCCATCGTAGGCGACCTCATGCTCATCCCACCACGACCACGACCACCAGTTACGAGTTGGGTAGGCGTCTACCGGCAACCGGTAAGTAATTACGCGCCACACGACGTCATCCCGCCATCCGCCAACATTTATACCGGTACGGTAAGCCTACCACGACCACCTACGGCGGCTACAGGGCTACCATCGCACCGTAGGTCTACCGCCTACGCCTACCGGTCAACCGGTAACGGTAGGCTACCGCGTACCGGTACAGCGGTACTCAAAGTCGTACCGGTATTGTCGTAATTGACAAATGCAGGATTAAACCGTAACCCGTTCCGGTACCGGTACCATATGCATCTGAACGACTGGACGGTTAATCTCATAGCATAGCTGCATAGGCCTACCGGTAGTCAGTGCGAAGTCGCCTGCGAACATGGCGAAATATTATATTTAAGCCAGGCATAGCCTACCTGATGGATAATAATAAACTGAAATGCTATGCCAGTCTGCCAGTCAGAAGTACCGGTACTTGGTACTGCCAGTTTGCTGCTATGCCAGTATGCTGGATGCTAGCAGGTAGTGCATAGTGCTAAGATGCTAACCATTAACAAAACACAGTTCTTCGGCATACTGGACACCGGTACAAGTTAGCTATCTACTGCTAGGGCTAGGCTAGGACCTACTGCTGTACTGACCTATGACAGTATGAAGATAGGCAGATAGGCCTACAGTGGTCAGGTAGTACCGGTCCGGTATGCCTACTACAGGCAGACAATCAGACAGTACTAGCAGTCTAGGGCCTACAGGACTGCAGTACCGGTACTGCAGTATTGGTAATTGCTAATGCTAATTAATTACCTTAATTAAATCTTCAATTAGGTCATAATGTAGGTCCAAATTTAAAAATCGGCCTCCGTTAATCGATTTAGAAATAATTCAGGTACCTCCATGCCAAATATCAGAATCATTCATTGCGTTCCCTATGACAAGATAGCTTTTTCCTAAACCATGCGAAAACACGCAAATATAGCGCTCACATCGCACAAATACCATCTCGACACCCAATTTTTTGTATGAGCCTTCGCCATCCCTATATCTAACTTTTGTCCAAATTTTGTTTCGATTGATTAATAAATAACTGAGATATCGCTCTGGACACACACACACACACACACCCCACCCACTACACACACACACACACACACATTACGGTAATAATGGTCACTTATGTCAAAGACCGTGAACCAATAGTATTCTGATAAATAATAATAATGATCTAAAAAGATATCAATAAACCCCGCACCACACATACAGTATATAATAAAGCACTATTAATCTGACCAGTCCAGCTGAATGTCTAAATAAGGTGAATGACTGAAGAGTTGGTATAGATAGATTATTGTTTATCCCCCCCCCCCCCCCCCCCCCCCCCCAAGTCACCAATTGTGATATTTGCCAGTCATTGAAGCTTTAAACAATCGGGTTGGTCGCCTCGCCCGTTCGGTTCGCCTTATGATTGTTTCCTGGCCGACGTCGGTCGATTCTGGAGTATGTTTAGTTGTACTGTATATGTAGAATCCTGGCTTCCCTTAGTAGTATCTGGTTGGGTGGATGCACTGTCTGATTGACAGTTTGGTTGTGTGGTAACATGTTGCTGGGCAGGAAAGTTTAGTGTCTCTGGGATTATTTGATTGTGGCGGATTTCCGAATCTAATTTGGTGAGAGTCTCGTTGTTTTTGAGAGAATCAGAATATTTTGGTTTAGTGATGTCCTTCCAGGAATCTTGAATTGGAACTAGGTGGGTTGGTGGTATCTCAGTATTGGGGTCAGGATACGGTGGATTGGCGACTGTGGTACACTTTCTCAGAAACTTCCTGTTTCTAAGCGTTATTAATCCTGAACCATCCATACGTACCAGATATTGTCTGTGTGGCTTCGTTTCTACAACAATTCCCATTCTTTGCCACTTGTTTGGAAAATTGCCACGTTGATTTTGGACCAATACGGATTGGTCCCATTTGTTATGGTTTTAATTCTTGTGTATGGGCATTCAATCTCTCGAGTTCCCGCATATGTCTTCTAGCTAGAGCTACTTCTCTTGAAGTCTCCTTCACGAACTGGCTGGAAATCTTTGAGTTGTCGGCCGGATATAATTTGTGCAGGAGATAAATTGATATCCTGTAGTGGTGTATTACGATATTGCAGTAATGCTCTTGCCATTCTATCGTTGTCCAGTGTGCCATGCGGACCTGTGTTCTCGTAGATCAATCTCTTAGCAGTTTTAACACCGAGTTCTGCTCTACAGTTGCTATGTGGGTAAGCCACAGAAGAGAGACGGTGCCACACTCCCCAATTGCGTAAGAATCGCTGTGTATCATTTGATGTGAATGAAGGTCCACCATCAGTTGCGATTTCCCTTGGTGCACCAAAGGTAATAAATAATTTTCTCAACTCACGGATTAAGGAGGTAGTATCGGTGCCATGTTTTCCACAAAAAATTATTGATAACCATCCAGAGTATCTGTCAACACTCACTAAGTAGTTGGCACCATTTACTTGGCAATTTCAGCGCACATTTGTTCAAATGGGTATTGTGGGGGCGGGGATATAACTGGGGATTCATCTGGTTGTGATGGTGCTATGGTGTTGCATGTTTTACACCGATCTCTAATATATCGAATAGATTTATTGGCCAGAATATAGATGTAGCAGCTCTGGCAGTCATTCCAGTAACGCCTTGGTGAGCGGAGTGGAGGCCCTCGAAGATTCCACGACGTAGTGTTTGAGGTATCATGACTCGACCCATGTAAATAATAACACTATCACATTCTGTCAGATCGTCCCTCAGTTTGAAATATTCCCTTACATTGTTTGGGAGATCTTCTTTTGTGGCTGGAAAGCCGCGTGAAATTAATTCTTTCAGAGCAGCCATGGTGGGATCTATTGATGACTCATGTTGTACTCGTTGCCAAGTAACTGCCTGTATTTCATCTACACCATGTAATGCAAATTTGGCAGTTGTTTCCATAATGTCAATATCATCATTTGTGTGGTTTTCTGATTCTTGCTCGGAAATCCTTATTGATGATAAAATTAAGGAAACTATACTTTTAAATGAATCATCGGTGTTAGTCGGATGTCTTGACATGGCATCCGCGCCATTTTGATGCTTCCCTGGGACATGGATGATGTCAAAGCTGTACAGGAGTGATTTTTCTTTTAATTTAAGGAGCCGCGGATTGCTGATGTCCTTTAGTTCCCTATCTCCAAATATTTAGATTAAGGGTTTGTGATCAGTTGCAACTATTAGTTTTTTGCAACCTAATATGAAATGCTTTGATTTTTCAAGGCCATAAATAATTGATAATGTCTCACCTTCTACAGGGGCATACCTGCTTTCAGTTGGTGTTGTAAATCTTGAACCTGCAAGGATAAGTTTCAAACCATCGCAGCAGCAATTTGGTTTTATGACTTCACAACCACAGTGTTTCTTGGTGGGGAGAAATCCGATGCCATCTTTCAACCAATCAGTGGCCAGGCAAGTAATTTTTGTACGATTAAACATTCGAACACCATGTTGAATTTTATAGATTATCTCTAATTTCGTATTTTCAAATAAGGTTTGAAGCTGCTCATCCCAGTAAAACTTTACAGTTAGTTTTAGTAGATCCCTAAATGGTGACAATGTATCAGTCATTGAGAATGCGTAGTTCACTTGATTTATTAGTCCAAAAAATGATCTTTCAAAATGATCAAAAATTAATCGGAAACTTAAGGTTCGATTATTTAGAGCAACAGTAGTTCCAGTACTCCTCTATGGGAGTCCATGCTGGGCTCTAACTGCTGAGGACACCAAATCTCTGGATGGCACATTCACAAGAATGCTACGCCGGGTACATTGTGTCAAGTACAATGCACACATCTCCAACCAGACACTATATAACATTGGAGGTGTCTCATTGGTTCCCCCAAGCTTGACACTAGAACAAAATCGCCTCCGCTTTGCAGGACATTGCTTTCGCCGTGAGGACCAGCTAGTGCATAATCTTGTACTTTGGCAGCCTCATGGAGTGAATAAGCATGGTGGACAGCCCATGACTTTCTTGAGACGCATCTTAAAGGACACTGGCCTTAAAGATGCGGATGATCTAGCAAATGTCATGGGTGATAGGGAGTTGTGGCGGTGCAATTTTGTTGACAAGCCGGCACAGCATTCTTAAAAATGCAGCTGCAATGCAGCATGCCGATCCTAGTAGTAGTAGTAGAGCGCAGCAGGCAATACCTTTCTTACGTAGGTGTGAATAATGTTTTCCGGCACCATTCTTGGTAGAGAGTACCACTCCTAGGTATTCGAAGTTGTCGCAAATGTGTAAATTCGAAACGATTTATTATTATTTTGGTAGTGAAAGGCTATTTCGTATTGAGATTTTTAATTTTTTGGCTAATGAGTGTTTTGACTTACATTGTTTTATTTCCATTCCAGTGGGTTCCATATAATAGTTCCTCTGTATTTTAATGAATTTTGCGTGGACAGTAATCTAGTACAGGGGATCTAGTAGCGTGATTGTGAATTGTGGATGTTTGTGTGAATAGGGTTGAAATGACGGGTAAGTTTACCACGTTGCGCGTGGAAAATGTTTAGAATCGATGATTTAGTTATATTATCAAGAGACGTAAAAATACGATCGGCTCGTATATCCGTTGCAAAACGTGGCAAAGAAGCCACTTCATGAGTTAGATCTATAAGTCAGTGGATTCCTTTGGAGATCAATGACTCAAGTTAATAAAACTACAAAGTAAAAAAATTGTTTTACGCCATTCCATTTATCCATATCCAGTAATTTACTTTGCAGTTATTATATTTAAGTATTAGTTAGAAACAGTTTTTAACTGTATTATTTGAAAATTTATCGCGCTTTACTTTAATATTTGTTACTGATTTATTCTCATAGAATTAATCGATGAGTGTGTATATAATGTATTTTATTCTTAAATTGTTACTTTTTCGCTCAAAATTAAACCAAAATCGGGAGAAAAGTTGCACTTTTTTCCCTAGGGAAAAAAGTAACCCATATGATCGGCCGGCATTGATTTTACTTTTTTTCCCGGGGAAAAAGGTAAAAACAAAATATTTTTGGTGGAATTTCTTACATTTTAATAATTCTGTTCAAAGAGCATTGACCTACAGTAGAAAAGGTTTGCACGTAATTTGAGCAAAATCAATGGACTCTGTTAAACAACCGCGACACCTATACTAACAGCAGAACTGTTGAACAGACAAATACCCGTATACCTCTCTGCCAACCTAATGAGCTCTCGCCTAACCAATAAGACACAAAGACTGCTCTACTGTTAAGTAAAGGGGATCAGGAGCGTGCTATTACTAAATTGTAAGGGTTGCTAAATACAAAACCGCTACTTACCGTTGGATGGCGCTAATCTGCCGTCCGCTAATATATTTTACTAAATTTACACAGCTCCTGCAAAATCGCTTGTTCCTTTCTCTACCGATCGCTCGATAGAGAGCTAACTGTTCGAATCTATGAGCCACGCGGGAATAACCAAAACAATAAACCCGAGTCGGCTCCCTAAGCTTACTTAAGACGAGTGCGAGGGGCTTTGCACTCAGAGTATATTCTTACGCCTAATTTTACTACTGTTGAAGTACGCTAATGCCTACGTCTTTTCTAATCGCGAATACGGAGGGTTCCCTAACGAAATGTGTGAATGCGAGAATATTTAAATAAATCAAAATTGGTACAGTACAATGTCTTTCGTGGGTGATACCGCTCTGGGTCTAAACTTGCCTGCAGCTGGCTTTAGGCCAGCAATTCACTAGTGTCTTGCGTACTAACTATTGCGATCTAGTTTATTGCCCGCTAATTCAAATAACCGCTCAGCGTGAATAGTTTACGGTACTCTAATTATTACCTTAGCTACTCTCCGCTATGCTGCGTACTAATTCTTAATTTTACTAATTAATTACAGTCACAAATATGTAACAGCCTAAAATACTGTATTACTTTGACCTAATCAGTAATTATTTACAGTAAACTAAGAGATAGAAATCAATCAAAGGGAAAAGAGCGCCTATCTAAGCATTCGTAATCTTAGGCACACTTTAGTAACACATCAATCAGAGTCAGCAATCACGGATCACAATAGCACGACTTGCAATTATACAATCTGCAATTATATAATTCGCAACTTACTTACGTACTTACCTACTTACTGTGAGGTATGCAGGCCCCTCCCGGGCTTCCTAACTAACCCAATTCCTGCCCCCTAATACTAAATAGAGACAAAACCTTGGATCATCAGCCCCCTAATTACTGTACCGGCGAGCGGTCTCCAACCTACAGTCCAAATTGCCCGACCACAACGTTGACCCCCGCCAGCGTTGCCTGCCCGCCTTTGAATCCTCCGCTCTCCCTTAGTCGCCCAACCCCCCGATGTGCCCACCGCCTACTGGCACCTTAGCCCTCCATTATGCTAATACTGTAATAGCTACCGTAGCGGCGCATGCAAATCACAAAGTCTGACAGTCTCAGAAATCCCTTAGGATTATTGCGCAGAAAGGAATCACATAGAACCATTAATCAAAAGGTAGAAATCATAGTTCAGTTGTAATTAGCAGTAATCGAAGGAATTAATTGAGAAACACAATCAAGAGTAATCGCACTAGCAAATCATTCCAAGAAATTAATCAAATTGCAGAAATACTCTAAAATCCGTCAAAAATGAATAGAGACACCTCAGCAAGTACAAAGGTGATAGCAGATCATGTGAGGGATAACAGTAAGGCTCTACCGGCACACCGCCAATTTATAGGTGATCCGGATGGGGTGATGCAATAGGGTGACTCAATCGCTCTCCTATTGGCTCTCCAGTCCGTGCTAGCATTAGACCAACCTGGAAGCAGTTAGTCCAATAAGGAGGCCGGATTGTAGTCCTATTGCCTGCCCAAACCTCGAATTATTACCATATATGGTAATGGTTCACGTCCCTGGCTGCTGAATGGCCAGGACAGCGTCCCTATATGCTAGCCCTATTGATGCTAATATCAGCAAGCACAAAATCCAGGGTCCGAATAAACTTGCTACCCTGGAACTATCTACATATATCCTCTAATACAAAATTACGTAGGTAGGGCTACATATTATACAAAATGGATGGATTCAAATATATGGGTGTTTCGATTTCCCTATCTAAATACCACTGCGTTATTATGCCTTATCTAAAATATTATGCTGCACAACGGACTAATATTACGTACAGTATAACGGACTAATATTGCATACTGCATAACGGACTAATATTGCATACTGCATAATGACTAATAATGTGGATACAGCGCCATATACCGTAACACCGCTCCAAGGGAAATCATACAATGTTTCCCTCCAACTGTAGAAGAGTATAAGGTGATGTATACAAAACAAAATAAATTTCTTCCAACTAATCTAAATACTTGATACTATAAGTCCTACTATTTACAAAATATTGCTATAGATATTGCATAATGAATTACATACAAATTAAATTTACAAATATTATCTCTCTCATACAAATTAAATTTACAAAATATTGTTTCTCGTTCGTACTACATAATGATTACTACATACAAAATTAAATTTACAAAATATTACTTCCATCGATTTATTTACAAATTAACAATTTACTTATTGAAATGGAACATGGCTAGGACAATGTCCCCCATTTCCCATCTCAAATTAACGATCAACATTAACAAGATAAACTAAATATAAACGTATTTGAGGCTAAATTTTTAACTAAATTGCATTAAAGGCCGATAATCAAACTAAATATAAAATACGTAATAATTTCTTTCATTTTCGGACTTTACTTAATTTCTTATAAAAAAAAACGCAAATCATCTTAGTTTGATGATTGCTCAGGTAAGTGAAAGGAGTAAGCCAAATCCGCGGGTTCGTCTCCCCAATCACTTCCTTTGCCTCTTTCAATAAACTTTAGAGCAAATAAAGTCATATACACAAAATCAAATATAGTTAAAGTATTTACTATTTCCAATCGGACTACAAAGTTAAAGTATTTACTTTCAATATTTTTGGCCTTCGAAAATAAAATTCTAAAACATGGATACGACTAGTGTATATGAGTCCAGTCGAATGATTGATCAAAACCTACGATATACATCAGAGCGACGATGATGTATATGTCTAGAGTTTGTCGCTCCGTGATATTATAGTCTCATCGGCTAGCTCCTGGGTCTCTCGGGCTCGCTCCCTTCTCCAGATACACCAGTCTACCCCCTGTAGACTCTGTTGACGGCGTCCTTGAGGCGTCACTTCCCGGAACCGGCGACGACGTTCCCTGGGCACCGACTATCTCCCGACTGGTGCTCCTCCCTCGGCCTCGTCCCATTTGCCGTGTCCCTGTGGGCGCCTCCGCCAACTCCTCTTTCTTCAACTATAGAATGTTCTGTTCGTCCTTGGCTTGACGCTTGCCAATGACTCCTCCTTCTGGTACTTGCCGCGAGCTGTGAGCTCCGGCTGTTGTCGCTGTGGGTGCGGCGGTCCTGATCCTCCACTCGTTCAGAGGTCAATGACCCCAAACGAGTCTCCTTAGGCCGCCAATTGTGCGCTGGGTAATAATTCTAGACGTATATATCAGAGCGACGATGATATATAAAGGATTGGACATATTCGGGCTTAATAATGCGTTCGTCGAAACTTCCCGAAATAATTTGGAGTAAATATCGTATAAATCGCGGATCGTGGGTATGGTTAGTAGATGGATGGATGGCGCGAATCTCGTCTGGATACTCAGGCGTGAGTTTCCTCTCCTGGTGAAGCGAAGTGAACGTGGTCCAGGAACTCGAGTCCCGTGCCGCTTCGCGCCGCGCCTCTAGGTCTTTATAGGCTCGGTATAGCGAAATGGCCGCTGCCGTGTCTATCAAACTGGGTGTCGAACAGGGTTTAATCTCCGTATACGGATCTAATGTCGTAACGGTCGGCGTAATGGGTCTCGGAGGTCGCCTTCCGCTAAAGTCGATACTGATCATCGGGTCGCTCATCGGGTAACCTCCCTCGTTATATCTAAGGAACTGGTGAGCTTGACAACGCGTTAATATCGGTTCTGGATGTTGCTCGTCTAGTCGGTCGGGAATCGTGGGTTTGTATTTCCCATTTAGCTCCATCACCGACCGCCCATGGTAGTAAACGTTCGAATCTTTACATCCCGGTCGCGCGAATGGTAACTCCGCCTCCTCTCCGGCAGTAAATCCTCTGCGCGGTTGCGCTCTAATATCCCTCTCCATTATGCTACGCGTATATACATATATAACCCAATAAGTGTTCCGTTACGCAAACCAATTACACTGTGGGTAATCAGTTAGATGTCGCCGAAGGACAGACCTCCCGAACCCCCCCCCCCCCCCCGCTGCCTTCCAGCAGTTCAGGTTCGACTCTCTAGATCCCGTCTCTTCCTAACTAACTATCCTCTAACCTATTCCCATGCATAGCGCA
This sequence comes from Nemertoderma westbladi, assembly GCA_032718475.1. Classification (NCBI taxonomy): domain Eukaryota; kingdom Metazoa; phylum Xenacoelomorpha; order Nemertodermatida; family Nemertodermatidae; genus Nemertoderma; species Nemertoderma westbladi. The sequence continues at coordinate 7,742 of JAUCBJ010000895.1, read as the reverse complement.
AAAACTTTGGAGATAAACTGGCCGTGACCAACTCACTTTTTGATGCCCAAACTACTCCCATTACTCGTACTAAACTACAGTAGTTAGAAAGGACTATAGCCACAATACTCGACTATACCAAACCCACAGGTTTGATAATCGAACATCACACATCCTGCAAACTACTGAGTGGGGTCCATGTACGCCTCTGGTGCTACTAACCTTTAGCACCTTAGTTGCACTGTTGGCACCAATCTGTGGAAGTTGCTAAACTCAATTTACACTCCTACGTAATATAGCCGTCACCATGGTTTCTAAATGCTATTTTCCAGGCTTCACGACTTTTCAAATTACTGTATATCTATAGACGAATTCTAAAACGCGTCTATACACAGCGTCTGGAATTGTCTTGGGTTCACTTCTAATTTTTTAAAATTTTAAATTTTCCAAAAATTTTGAAAAAAAAATTTTGTTTTTGATACCCACTAGACAAAACTCAACGCAAATCACCACAACCCCGCTCCTATGCATTTCCTTGTATTTGCATACGAGGAATGCATACGAAGTGAGTTGCGTCCAACACTAATTCTGTTTTGAGGCAGGAGACAAATTATAATCTCCCGTCTCGATACGTGTCTCCTCTAATAACACGATATCTTGGACCGGTCGGTCCAAGGTGTGCAAACCATTAGTTTTACACTTTTTTGGGTGCGGACACTTGCACCTAATTTTCACAGTGACTGTGCGCACTATGTTTTGCACGTCTGGGTGTGTGTGCAAGATGACTCCCGTCTCCCAATACTTTCTCTTGACAATCGGCTCGGTTATCAATACGTAATCTCCCCTTTGGAGACTCCGAACCGTTTTGTACCACTTTGTTCTGGTGGATATGGTGGGAAGATAGTATTCCCGCCAATATTCCCAGAATGTGTACGCGACAAATTGAGTCATTTTCCAGCTTTTAAGACTATATAGGTCGGCACTAACGGGTTCTGATGCCGGCACAAGAAATGCTGGACTCTGCATTAGCAAATGATTCGGCGTTAATGCAACACCGCCTGGCAACATAGCTATCGGCCTCGAGTTTAGGGTATGCTCGATTTCAATGAAAGCTGTGACCAGTTCGTCGTCGGTAAGTTGTTTATTTACAGGCAACGTCTTAGCAATGGCCTGCTTTACAGAGCGAACTAAACACTCCCAACTTCCTCCTCTCCAAGGACTTTCTGGAGTATTGAATCTCCACTCTACTCTTTGCGGCAAAAGTGCTGCAGAAATTTCCTTATTCTGTGCTGCTTTATGCGCCGCGTTCAACTCGCTATTCCCTCCGACAAAGTTTGTACCCTTATCGGAGTAGAACGCCTTTACTAGTCCTCTCCTGGCCATAAATCTCTTCAAGGCCAGGAGCAGAGATTTGGTCGACATGTCTGCCACACGCTCGATATGTATGGCTCTACTAGCCATGCATGTCAGTAGCAGACCCCATCGCTTGTGGGTCAGCCGTCCACTCTTTGCTTCAATCGGACCAAAACAGTCCACCCCTGTGTTCGTAAAGGGTGGGTCATATGCCTGCACTCTCGCTTCCGGGAGTTCAGCCATCTCATGTTCCAATACTCTGGCGTTCACCCTCTTGCAAACCAGACAGGCGTCATACATAGTGCCGACTGCCCTGCTTGGCTGCAATAGAATGAATCGCTGTCTCGCTGCCGACAAACAGTGTAACTTTCCCGCGTGATGTAACCTCTTATGTATATCCCATAGAATCGCTCTTTGCAATTCTATTGGGTGACTAGGGATTATCACTGGGAACCGAAACTGTGAGTTTATGTCGACAGTCTGGATTCTCGATCTATGACAAATTAAACCCTTATGGATTAATGGACTCCATTTTCTAAGGGGTTTATAGAGAACTGGTCGTTGAGCCGATAATAGATGGAATTCTTTCGGGAAGGCACACATTTGATAATGTTTCAAATGCTTTAATTCCGCTTGATCAATCTCATCCTCTGTCAGAGGTTGTTTCAATTTCCGAATTCGCTCACTATTGGCGCTCAATGGTTCTCTCAAATGTTTCGAATGTTTTAAACAAAGGTACAAAATGTATCGGCTTAACCACGCAGTTCTTTTACAAATTGTCAGCCAAGAGGCAGACGAATTTAGTAATTTGTCATAAACACTGCATGACTCTAATGCCAGCGACGGTTGTCCGCTAACTAATGGAAGTTTCGAATCCAAACCCGCAGGTTTGGAAACCAAAGGCTCCATTTTGTCGGTCATTTTCTGTCCGTCACTTACCAACTGTGACTGCGGTTTAGTCTGTAAGGGTGGTTTTACGTCATAACTTACCCTTCCTGACCTAGTAGTCACGTAAGTCTGTTGGTCTGACAGGTCTCCAGGCCGCTCCAATGACTCTTCAGGCCGCTCCAATGACTCTTCAGGCCGCTCCAATGACTTAAGTTTGGCTTTAGACTTCGACTTAGAGACTTTCTCCACCTTGACTTCTGCATCTTCAGGCATCGGATTGGTCACTATCTTTAGTCGCTCTGGCCAATGTTCCTGTGTCCTCGTTAGAAAATCAGGTCCATGCAACCAAAACTCCTGCGACTCTTCCCGACAAAATTCCGCCGGCATTGCACCTCTCGAAGTTATGTCGGCCGGGTTTAACACTCCCGGACAATGTCTCCATTGTTCCTTCGTCGAAAGGTCAACGATCTGAGCGCGTCTATTGGCAACAAATGTCTTTAGTGCAATATTGTCGGCCGCAATGTATACTAACACCAAGGATGCGTCCGTCCAATAGAATAAGGTCAATGTCGTATCTAACTCCTCTGTTATCTGCTTACTTACCTCAACTGAAACTACTGCCGCCTGTAACTCTGCACGAGGGACAGTCATATATTTGACCGGCATTGTCTTTGATCTAGAAGTCACAAAGGCCGTCTCAAACTTGTCCTGACTTACCTCTCGGCGAAGGTAGGCTACCATACCAAAGCCGGTGTCACTTGCGTCACTAAATAGGTGGAGCTCTAAATCAGCTGGGAATACCAGCTGATTCGGGAAGTAGGAGCGGGGTACATCTATGTTTTTCAATAGATGTAACTCGGCTTCCCACTCTCTCCACTGCTTTGCATGTATAGGAGATATTGGTTCGTCCCACTCTACGTCGGACAACCAAATTTTCCTCATGCACGCTCGTGCCTGTAATATTACCGGACTGATAAAGTTCATCGGGTCAAATAGTCTACTTAATGTCGATAAGCAAATCCTCTTTGTCAAAACTTTGTCTGGGCTACTGGGCTCAAATCTAACTCTTACCTGGAACTTATCTGAGTTCGGGTTCCAAGCGAGTCCCAGTACTCGCGCCATGGGGATTGGTTCTACCCCCAATTCTATGTCTCCGCTCCCGCGATCTTTCACCGGGAACGACTCTAATAGGGCCTCCGAGTTCGTAGTGAACTTGGTTAGAGGGAAACCCCCTGTAGCCAAGCACTCTTGCAGGCCGTGAGCCACTTCTATGGCTTGTTCCGCCGTGTCCTTGGACACCAATCCGTCGTCCATATAGAAGTTTCTCAAGATGGACTCGATAACCTCTACTGGGTACTTACCAATCTGGGCTGTTGCCGTTTTCTTTAAAACGAACAGCGTGCCATTCGGACTATCGCGGGCGCCAAATATCCTAACGTACATTTGGTATGTAACCACTGGGCCGGATAAGTCTTCATTCTCAAACCAGAGAAATCGAAGGCTATCCTGGTCTGCCTTACAGGCTCTTACCTGGTGGAACATCGCCTCGATGTCACAAGTAAATGCGAATCGCCGCTGTCTAAAACGTAACAGTATTCCAATCAAATAGTTATTCAGGTTGGGTCCGTCCATCAACTCTGAATTCAGGGACATACCTCTATAGACTGCTGCGCAGTCGTAGACTAATCGGACTTTGTCTGGCTTGTCAGGGTGAGTCACATAGTGGTGTGGAAGGTAATAAGTCTGGTCTGTCAGTAAGTCAGGGTCCTCTACCTTCCCAGCAAATCCCTTGGCAAAATAGTTGTTGATCTGGGCGCAATACTTCTCCCTAATGTCTGGATTCTTTAACAACCGAGCCCTTACTCCGTTTAATCTTTTCAAGGCTAAGTTGTTTGTTGTTCTCCAACTTAGGTGGTTGTCGACGCCACAACATTCCAACTTCAAAATGTCCAGTCGGTAGCAGACGTATGGTATCTTCCATCATCTCCAGTGACCGTTTCTCATCAGTAGACATGGCTAGATCATATCCACCGGGTTCCATTGCGTCCCTATCCAGCCATTCGACGGTTCTGGCTCCTGTCTCGAGGTCCTGGCGTATCAATTCCTTCTGTAATTCCTCCTCACTGTACTGGAAAATGTCTAGGTCTCGATATTTAGCCACTTGACCCTCCACTATGTCTGTATAAGTCAAAACGTTAGTCAGATAAGTAGCGTGGGCCGCTGAACCAGACCCACGGGTCTGATAACAGTAGTCCTCGGGTTCACTATCTGTCCGGTCGTTATGAAGTGGTTCCGACAACCTAACATTATCGGGAATCAACTCCTCGTCCGACTCGCTAAAGTCACTATAGTGGTCAATACAGGTTCTCCTAAACTCGTCTATGTCTGGTAGTTCTACTAACGGTGGTTGAGTTATAGGCTGTAATTCGTCGTATCTGTTTATTGGCTTGTCGCCACCTGTAAACTCATAAGACATGGGTACTCTTGTATACCAACCTAGTATGGTCCTATGGGCATGTGGTCCATTGACATGCGGCTCAGCTGGTCTCGTTTCCCATATCTGGTGTGCGATCAGCTGTTCTGCACCAATCAACATAGAAACATTCCTATAACCTACCTGGTGTCTGGGTATCCTGAGCTTGTCAAAATACTCCTGTGCTATGGGACTCATCGGTGGCACCTTACCTAACTGCCTGCCGAATCCCTTCATAGCTAGACACTTAAATCCGTCCAATGGCAAAGCTTTCCGTTCTTGTCGAGTGTGTTGGTCTCTCGGAAGTAGGGAATCTAGTTCTACCGAAATTCTGTGTCCCTTGAGGTCCCCTACCCCGTGCATAGACTTCAACTCTATTTGGATCTCCTCGGCGTCCTGGAAGCTAGAAACAGCTCTCGCCACTTCCTCGTCGATATACGATAATGTGGACGCAGTGTCCAACATCACATATATTCGTTTCGATCCCTTATCTCCAGTGAGTTTCACCGGAATCACGCTAAATATTTCCGACGTGGCCGATGATAAATACGTCCGCGCGCTGGTCGATGAACTATCCGCGGTGAAACCTTGGCAGGTCACTTCTCTCGCGCTCGACTCGCCATCCTCGTCCGACGAACCTGGTTGATAACCATCGTCCTGAATGCCGGTGTACGTATTCCTCCTTATCGATACGGGTTCTTTGCTCCCCTTCCTGTGAGGATTTCGCTGTAAGTAACGGTCCGTTGGGGTATGGAAATCCGCATGTAGCAACTTGTGATGTAGTCTGCCGCATTCCATGCATCCGTCCTTGCTGTTCGGGCACTGCCGCCGTACATGGCCTGGCGCAAGACATGCCCAACAGGTGTCCAACGTCCGCACTTGAACTCTTCTCTGTTCCGAATTTAATTCTTTGAACCGTCTGCAACTATCTAACTTATGGTCGTCAGATCTTACCTCCTTTAGTAAACAGTATTGGCAACCTACAAATACATCCGGCAACTCCTGTTGCTTTAACCTAGGTCTATCTAACCGCTCACCTGACCATACTCGCGAGTCTGATCTAAAGGCTGGGGTACTCGAATTATATCTGTCTACTGAGTTAAATGTCACAGTGGTCCTGTCATCGTCAAAACTTACCATAGACTTACCGGTAACAGGTTTAGACTCTCTCATATTCTCCTCGGAGAAATTTGATTTCATCTCTGCTACTGCGTCTGTGGCTATCATGTCATGAATATGCTGAAGTGTCAACACCTTACCTTGACACTCCAACTTATTCTCTAATTTGCGCCATTTCTGTCTGTAACGCATGTTTAGACGTCTTATTACGCTTTTCAAAACTTCGGCGTGATCACCATGATGAGGTAGATTCACCGTCCTCAGGATGTCCAATGCGTTCGAAATAGCGTTCGCTAAGTTCAACAGCTCTAACGGAGTTGTAATCCTTCCGCCCTTACCCAAGTCTTCTACTATCGACTGCGCCATCTTGGTTTTATTCCCGTAGATGTCACTAAGCGTCTTCATCGCTAACTCGAATGCTCTCTCATTGCCGACGAAGTTGTCAGCAATGGCTCTAGGTTCTCGATGGACCATCTGAAGCAAATAGTTGAACTTCTCGTTGGGAGTAAAGGTGCTGTTGGTTAGCTGCTCGTCGACATAGGTTTTGAAGGTCCTCCAATGTTTATGGTTGCCCATAAACTTCTGGGGTTGTTGCGTCGGCAGTCCTTGCCTAGCAGCAAACTTACCTATGTCCCTAAGGGTTGCGTCGTTCCGGGTTAACAAATGGTTTAGTTCCGCAGGGTTGTTAAGTCTGGTCCTTTCCCGGTGGTTCCAACTTACCTGCTCCGCGTCGGTCCTTCTTTCCTTATAGTTTCGGGACTTCTGACGTCTCATGTCTTCCTCTTCATCGCTTGACTCGGTGTCAGTCCTTAGCGCTCGCGATGGTTTGCGCGCCGAGGCCCTGACCCAAGCCTCCTGAATAAATTTCTCGGCCGAATTTTCGAAATTGGGATTATGGATATTCGGGACAGGCGTCCTTACCTGAGGTCTATGTGGTATAGTCTCCTCCGATATGCGTACTCGTTGACTAGGCTGGACTTTATCTAACTCAGGCCTGCTAGGATTAGAATTACTTCTTACCTGGGCTGCTTCCTTTAACCGTAGGTTGCTAAGCATGTCCGTTATAGGTTGGATGTGCGGCGATATAGCTTGCGCTAAACTAGCACTTAACTCATCCCTCGTAATAAATTCCTGGCTAGGGTTCTGTTGTATAGTCGGCTCTATCTGAGTAATCCGCTGTCTCTCATATGATCCCTCTTCCGGTTTAACCCGGAAGTTCTCCGTCGAACTGGGTCGGCGCTCCGTCCGCGTATTCCAAACCCGCGGGTTCGGTTCGCCAAGTACTCGTCCCGTCGGAGTTTCTCTAAACTCTTCGTTCTCGCGTTCGGTGTATAGTGGTGCGGTGTTCCGATGACGTGGATCCTGAGCGATGGGTGAAGCACCAATACCAACCGGCGTGCGATATGTAGAGAACGGTTTAGCGATCCGTGTACTCGTAATAGCTGGACCGGGTATAGGAATTCTGGTCGTCGTCGACTCGCGTATGGTCGGAGTTCTCGCTTCCTGTTCGGCCTTCTGCAGTGCGAACAGTTCTCGCAACTCTGTCCCTACACTCGCCCCACATTCTTCGATCATTCGCATCCCCTTCTCGGCGATTTCGTTCGCCTTCCTAGTCCGTTCTTCACTCTCTAAACTTAATCTCGCACTTTCCAACTGCGCCAGTTTACGTTCTTCTTCTTCCCTCGCTCGTCTCGCTGCGCCCTCTTCTTCCACACGCGCCTTCTCTTCATACAACGCCCGTCGCTCCCTCTCGCGCTCAAGTTCGCGCTCCTTGCGCTCGCGTTCGAGTTGGAGTTCGCGTCTTCTTTGCTCGCATTCCTTAGCTTCCCGTTCGCGTTCGCGTTGAAGTTGAAGTTCGCGTTCTTCGCGTTCGCGTTGGAGTTGGAGTTCGCGTTCTTCGCGTTCGCGTTGGAGTTGAAGTTCGCGTTCT